>QFET01007756.1:0-43620 GCA_003316355.1 Tuber calosporum | reverse complement strand
GGCCAAGGGAAGAGTGGAGATAGTGGGGGGAGAGATGGTGTTGGGGGTATTGGTATCCTCGAGGCGCTCCAAAAGAGTACTGATAGCGCCGATACCTGTTATCAGCTTCAGGAGGAGGGGGATAAGAACTGTCTCACCAATGGAGAGGTCGTGGAGGTCGGAGTCCCTAACACGAGGGAAGAGGTCAGGGTATAGATCCCTAGAGGGCCTAAGCTCATCATAGACCTGCCTGAGGAGGGGAAGGTTAGGATCAAGGGGGCTGGCGGAGTGTGATGCAGAAGAGGAGGCCAGGCTGGGCAATTCTGCAGATGAGGCAAGGGGGGCAGTAGAGCTAGGGCGGCCGCTATATGGGTTGCCACGCTCGGAGGTACGGGATTCTGGTGTAGAGGCCCTACCAGTGTGGTGAGCCATCCCTGTAGGGAGTTGGTTCAGGGAAAGTGCAGGGTCGCTTATAGGTGAAGCCTAAGCCAAAATCGAAATTTAGTGTATAGAGATGGTTGACACACAAATCCCGGTGGTTTAGTGGGGCCGAATGCAGTAATATTTTCAAGCGAGAGGAAAGAATAGGGTGCGGAGCGTGATTTGAGTGACCATTATAAATGTAGTATAATATATTATATACCTAGGAGGATTGTCTGTACGAATCCTTTAGAGACTAAAGGCATTTTAAATATCAAAGATTGTAGTTAGGCAAACTTCACAAGAGCACAAACATCTTGTTGATCAAATATGCAAATAGAGGGACGATAATAAGATAAGTATATTCTGTAAACAAATGGCAAAAAGCAACAGGAAGGAGCTAACAAAATAAGTGATAGAATTCAAACAAGAAAAAACGTGCTACCACTAATACTATACAAATCCAGTAGGTATAACATGAGGATGGATATACCCAAAAGCGTAGAAACAAGTAGGGAGTAATTATAAGTGAAACAAGTATGGAATAAGCAGTTGGGAGTCAAAAACAAGTAGGAAGGAATAACCATATAATAGCGCTTATCAAGTATAAACCCTAAGAAGTCATAACCACCAGCAAGTCAGTCGTAAAAGTCAAAAGATAATTGAATTCTATTACATTCTCCCTAAAAAATTCAAAAAACCTACAAACTAGATGCAAAAATCTAAAGGCCTGAATGACCAACCAACCCTAGGAGCATTCCACAAAATTTCAAAACCTAAAGCTTAATCAGTTAACATATATCCGTTATTCGTGTCAAGACCTTAGACCTTTATTAGGCTCATAGTAGAAAATACAATTACCAGAAGGTGTTAGCTTTCCATATCAGCTTCAACCAAGGTGAAGAGTGTCATGCTGATATGGTATTCTTAGTAGTCTTAGTATTTCATAGATTTCCAAAATCAGTCTGAGTCAAGCTCAGGTTTGACGGGGCCATAGTTGTGTTAATAGAGTGTGCAGGCTCAGAAAGTCTCAGCATGGGACCAAGGCAGTCTGAAAGGTATAACTTCCTTTAAGGCATCAAACTAAGAGGATTTCCAGAGGGTGTTGACAGCTTATAGGTTCTTGAGATATTCATACATAGATTTGATTTCATGATAGCCTCTCTAGTAGATCAATTATTTTGCCTTTTGGAAATAGCTCGATCTCCGTGCAACCTGTTGATCTCAATTTTCTCTTGTCTACTAGCATTAAAGGTAACAGGGGTTTTCGATTCTTTTTCAGGTGTTCCTGGGAAGGCTGTGGAGTTCGTATTAAGGTAAATGCAGGATGGTTGCAATATAACTCAGGCTGGATTCCTGCTATTTCTTGGTGATATATGAGTCTGGAGGTATTGTATGTATCAGGTACTTCGCTCAATGAGAAAGGTCCTAACTATTGTGCAAATAGCTTGCGGTTTCCTCCTACCTTATTACTATAGAATGCATACTTGAGCATAATTTCAGTTTTTGTTAGGGATAAATAGTTGTCCATTCTTTCTTCTGTTTTCATGAGAGAGGGTTAGGCATTCTCTGGCCTTCTTGAGTGCATCTCTGACCAGTTGCTAGTTCCCCATAATCTTGGAAGTAATCTTGTCCGCTGCTAGTACCTATGTGAGAGTGCTCCCTCACTGGGAAGAAGCTTTAGTAGTGTGGTATCAGATATTTCAAATGGGGAGAGTTCTGTCCTATCAATAGATAGTGCATTAATTGCAGTCTGAGGATAAGGTATGTGGCGACCACACTAGGTTCCTGTTGGTCCAAAGTAATTTCCATGATATTGACAAATAGCTCTGATTATGAGCTCAGCCAGTCTATTGGTCCGAAGACGGCAAACTGCAGCCAATTGAGATCCATAATAAGAATTGCTATAAGGTTTGTCCAAAGGCGTGATGTCAATTTGTTGTTTCTATAGGAGACTAGGGAGTTAGGGAAACCAGGAATGTAAAAGACATGCTCAATGAGGGTAGGTGCTGTTACTACAGTTGTTATGTTCTGAGAGACTGGTGTGAGGGAAGAAAAGCCACTGAATCGATGCAAGACAGCTATAGAGAGTTCAAGCTTATAATCACTAGGAATCAGTCCCATGAAGTTAATTGCAAAGACGTAAATGGATGTTAGCAGACAGGAAGTAGATTGACTGATCCTTGGTGAACAGGTGTAGGTTGTTTGTTGAGCTGTAAAGGATAGTTAATTCCTAGGGCAGGTGAATCGGACTTGGCTTACAATTGTTATTTAGTAATAGCGATTGTCTAAAAAGGCACTTGGGGTAAATAGTCCAGTTTGTGAGTAAAACTTAGGATTTTGATAAAATCGCTTCGCAATTAGTTGATTATAGATAGGGCCTGGGATACACCAGAATATATATATCTTGAATCTAAGTGTACACAGATTACTGCTTACATCTAAACACATGTGTACTTTTCATGCTTACTTCTCACTTTGAACTATGTGTGAGAACCATTTGACAGGGAGAATATTGTTCCCCATAGAAGGATCGGGACACAGCCCAGCTGCATTATTTTCATATAATAGGAGACTTTTATGAGGTAGAGATGCAGTTTTTATTAAGCCACTTATATCTGTATAGTCTATTGTGGAATTTACCAATAGTGTTTTAGAACTCTGAGTGGTTAACAAGGCTGCTGATCAAATCTGGATACCACAGACTTCCCCCATGAATTGCAGGTCACTTTGTGGTTAACCTGTGACTTACGATCGGAGAATCACAGGTTTTATAGCTATGCCTCTACTACTCAACATGTTCCGATAGGTGCATGTAACAAGATAGACATGTTTTTAGTGTCAGAGTAGGCTCTGATGTATTTCCTGAATACAGTAATTATATCCTTCATTTCACTAGGAGAGACCATCCGATAAAAACTTTAAAGTCTCTGCGGATAAAATTAATAAAACTATATTATCCTGCACGGTTACATAGAAATAGAATTGACCCAATGAATGAATGAATTTCATTTAAAAATAAGTGAGAAAAATATAATAAATTTATAGCTCTAGATAAATATAGGGCATTTAGGGTGGTAGTTTTAAAGTTGTGAAATTATAGTATAATTAGCAATTAGGTATGATGGTTATTACTGTAGGTTTATCTTCATATAATATGGCTTTATTCCCTTTAATCAACCATGCTTTCTTTGTCGCTATATGCTGGCAATCCAAAAGACTAAAATTCTTAATTTTTAGAAACAAATTGTAGGAATAATTATATAAATATTTAATTGGACAATTAGCAGGAAACGAATAATATTTAATGATATTTAGTAGAATCCTTGACGATCACACACCAAGATTATTATTAGTAAAAATTTATAATAATATTATATTTTCTCTCACCATAGAGAGATGTTGTACACTAAAAGGGTCGCTGCCTTATTTATCTTATCTTTGTAAACTGGAGATTATATTAATTTGCAGGGATAAGAGATAATACTGGTAAAATATTGTAGAAAAAAGATTGGAGTCATCAATTTTGTTTAATCATACTTTCTATTAATAACTGTCTTTCTAATAGAAAACAGATTTAAATTAGAAAGGAAACTCCTTTAATAACCAAAATTAGGTCATTTTAACAATGATGGCTGATTGAATAATGAAATATATGTGTTATTTCCAATAACAATATTCCATTTATTCCAAACAAAAAAAAAAGCATAATAAATACAAAACAGGTTGATCAGTTATTCCGGGCTTTTCAATTGGATTAGCCATAAAAGATTTACCTTTACTCTATCAAATAAAATCTTATTTTGAGACTGGTATAATTGTAATTAATGAAAAAAATGGATCTGCATTTTATTCTGTAAAATCTATCAAAGACTTAATTAATATAATTATTCCACATTTTGATAGATATCCTTTAATTACTCCAAAATGAATTGATTATGAATTGTTTAAGTTAGCTTTAAAGCTCATTAATAAAAAGGAACATCTTACAATAGAAGGATTAAAAAATTTAGTTGCAATAAGAGCATCAATGAATAAAGGTCTTTCAGATTAATTAAAAGTAGCTTTCTCGGAAATTCTTCCTGTTGATAGGCCTATTATTAAAACCCTAGAACCACAAAATATTAACCCTCCTTGAATAGTAGAATTTACTGATGCTGAGGGTTTCTTTATTGATATTTTTTTAAATCTAAAACACACAAATTAGGCTCTCAAGTAAAATCAAGTTTCTCTATAACTCAACATATCCTAGTGAAGGTAGTACACAATAGGCCATAACCTAGCGGACACTGTTTCTTTGTACTTGATAGCAGTTGCATTGGCAGATCCGGGTCTCCCTCTTTATATACCAAGTGTACAGCATCTAGTCGGATGGACAGTGATGATGTATATGGTATTACTAAAATGGTGTCAGATTTCGATTTAGTGGTAAGGGTCAATAATTACTGTTGTAACCACATGTAACTTGCGTGACCCAAAAAGGGTTCTAGAAAGGTATAAGCAGTATATTAGCATAATTTTCGTATGAATTGGGTACTGGATTCATGTAGTTCACACCTATGTGCCTAACATAAGATAGCATAGGTGGCAATTGGCAACATAGTCTTAGAAATTGTTGCTTATGGTGAGCCACTAGAGGTTTCTTGAAGCATATTCAAAACATTTGTGCTAACTAATATATGAGATTAGTTCTTTGGTAATGTAGACAATAACAGTTTCGATATTAGTATATTTATAGCTTGCCTCAAAGGGGATGTAAAGTCAATATCTACCAGCATCCTTCCCCTTTCTGAAAGAACTCCATCATATGAGAGACACTCTGAGTGGAAGATGGCTCTGGTTACTACCTCAAGGCTAGGGTTGTGCAAGGTAGCATTTTGAAACTGCTCTACAACTTGTCTTTTATATAGTTGGGAGGCTGAAATGCATGAAGGTCAACCTGTGAGGAGGGCTGATCCAAGCAGCATTCCTCATAATCAACAAGCACTTTGAGGCTAGGCCACTTACAGTTTAGGAAGATTTCAGCTATTTCCCCTTCTTGACGATTATCCATAACTGAATGAAAGCCTGTGTAGCCTTAATAATCATAGAGGTGTTGTGGATCCGCCCATCTCTGTTCTGCTCCCAGCTAGTGTTGATTAGTAGAGACAAAGTTGGACAAAAAGTAAATAGGCAAGGGTCATGTTATATTCTGAGATCCAGGAGGAAAGTATCTTATATTTTTTACATTTATATGGGTCTGACATTTGTCTAAAACAAATAGAATCCCATCAAGGGCTCTCTCTATATTAGTTAAAAAATATGAGTTTAGTTAATTGATTCAGGGTCAGAGAGGGACTGGTGTTGAGAAGAGTTAGGTACAGTATGTGTGATGCTAGGAGGGATATTTTTGCAAATAGTAACTACATTGGAGTCCAATTAGGAGATATAATAATTGATGTATTTAAAGGAGTTGGTGATAGTATCTGGATGCAGTAGTTGTTCTATATCTCCTAGATGATTGTTCATTCTAGCAGCAAGGCTAGACAGTAGAGCTTAAATACATTCAATAGGTACAGTGGCTTGGGATTGTAGGTGAGAGTTGCTGAGATCAGAGGATGTCTTGACGATTTTACAATCTTGTATAGTTTTTGTTGCAAGCTCGATGGTTTCTGCTGCTTTATCTATGGCCTATTAAAAAAGTCTAGGTTATCAGTCAGTTCTTCAAAGCTTAAAATATTTAAGCTTCCGCCAGGATCGGAATTCGACATCGATTAGTTTTCACAAGTACGAATACCCCAATGTAGTTGAATATTAAAGTTTGAGAACTGAAGTGGGGTCTTGAGTATGGGCAATATTGAGATAGTCTGTTGGTACACAATTCATAGCAGAGTAGAGGGTTTTTATAGGTGTCTTATCAGAAGGATCAGGGAGTATTAGGTGTTCTTTGGTCAGGATTACTACATAGATCCTTAATAGAAACTAAGACGAGACATTTGCTTTGCCTGATCAGTGTATGATATCGGTCATCAGATTCGAAGGAACATGTGTGCTCTAGTTTTGCAGTAAGGGAGGTTAGTTTGCATCATGAAGAAGGAAAGTGGATAGTTGTTAGTCATATTAGTGAATATGGTATATATAGAAGCAAATGGATTTCCTGGATGGCTTCTACAATATCCAAAGGTTCAAATTGAACAATAGGGGAGTGCAGCTGACGTATTGCAAACTCTCAGCAGGGGAAGGTGGCAGGCTATTCTTTCTGGGGGAGGGTTTTTGATCAATACATGCTACTGATCCACCATTAAAGAAGTCTCTAATAAGATATATTAGATTAGCTGATGTCTCATATGAGATGGGGCAGAGCAGAATTATAACCTTGGCCTGTCGTGTAATATAATTGAAGGCTTTGACATGCAGTAGTCGCTATTTAAACAGTTCTACAGAATTTTGGTCCGAGAGAGGGGCAGTAGTTCATGCAGAGTGTGTGATGAATTGTGCAGGATATATCATAACTGCAATAAAGGCAGAGATTCTTATTTCGCTTTTGGCCTGAGCCACCTTGGATAGAAAAAAGCTTTTCTGAGTTTGCATGAATTCCTTTAACATCCATACCAGGTCCTCAGAGGAAGAACATAGTGCGAAAGAATTTGCACTTGGTTGACTATGCATTGATAAGGTGCTACAGTAGTATATTCAAGACTGCTCTGATTAGTGAAAATAGTCCTAAACAGTTTCTGAGTAGATAGTAATGTGATCCATGTATAGTGAAACAAACTTTCCCATATATTTATCAAGGACAAAGCCCATTTTACTCATTGCCGAGGCAAAGGCATTGGTACAGCCTTGAGTCACAGCTCTGATACAAAGGATCCAAAGCCTGTTTTGATAGTGTGGTATTTTGCATCATTAGGGAGAACTTGTCTTTGGAAGTTCTAATTTGCAAATGAAAATTTTGGATCTGAACGTGACTGTCTCAACAATTCAGGGAATATTAGTTTGATTAAGAATAGTACCATGGTACTCGCTAGTAATATGATTCCTGGATACCATGTATGCATGTAGTCTGGAGGTCCCTATTGGCTTCAATAATAGGGAATATGTTGACTGGGTTATATGTATTACTTTGCCAATTGACACCTTTTTGTTTTCCAGGTTAGGATTAAGGCTAAGTATGCTGGGAATATCTTGTCAGGGAATGCGAACAATCTCGGATGATAGTCAGAAAATGTATTTTTCTGCTGGATATTGTGGTTGACATATCTCAAATGTGGTAATTCTAGTTTCTTCTTGCTAGGAAATAATGTAGGAAACTTGGTGAGGAAGTCACTGGCATCTAGGTCATTGATGGCTAAAAACTCAATATGAGCTGCTTTCTTACAGGTCAAAGTAATTGATTAGTCTGGGATGTTGATAATATATTTTCTGCAATCTAGTACAGTATCATGAGTGGTAGAGTAATGCATTTTCTGTAAATTGTCATAGATGTCCTAAGAACATACCAGGGCTACAGACCTAACCGGGCACTGGTGGTCAATCTGTATGATAGGTTTTACCACACACTTGATATTTGAATGCTATCCTTTAACTAATATCTTCAGGTTGATTAGAGTTTCAAGATTTCTAGTAGGCATTTGGGTGGTATGATTAAACTTTCCCTTTATAAACTTCTATCCTGTTTTAGCTAGATTGAAAAGTGCTTAGGCTTTATAGCAATTGACAGGGATATATTCTAGGAGAGTTTGGGATTGAGTTCGATGAGATCCTGCATGGCTGTTGCTAAATGTAAGTGATGCCTCCAGATAGATATTGTCTTGCTGGGCAGCATGTGTTCTACTGATATTCTGGGGTTTCATAGATCTGCAAGGGCCTCTATTTCATCACTGCTGAGTACTGATATGCTTCTTCTTGTAAAACCAGTTATCAGTGTAGTGTTTATGTTTTCAACAATAGCAACAGTAATTGTAACAACTGCGCTGATCCTTTTCAGCTTGGGTGTAACCTACTCCCAAGTATCTCAAGAATCCCAAAGGGACCCTGAAGATACTATTAGGATAGGGGGAGAAGCGTTGATGGATAGGTCTTCAATAGACAAGGTAAAAGGTATGGAACTAATAGAGTGACCGTTCAACTTGTAGTATTAAAGATGATAGTCCTGGGAGGCTTGAGAGTCCGAATCCTTAAGGGATTGCAGGCTCTTTAAATACAAAAGATTGTAGCTAGGAAAACTAAACAAAAAGCGCAAACATCTTGTCCAACAAACATGCTAACAGAGGCAGCATACCAAGGTAACCATATTCCGAAAACAGAGGGTTAAAAGCGACAGGATGGAGATAAAAAACAAGTAATGGAATCCAAACAGGAAGGAACAAGAGATCGCTACTACTATACAAATCCAGTAGGTATAGCAGGAGGATAGCGATACCCAACTGGGCAGAAGCATGCAGGGGTAGTGATAAGCGAAACAAGGAAAGAATAACCAGTTAGGAAGTCATAACCAAGTAGGAAGGGACAACCAAATAGTAGCGCTTATCAGGTATAAACCCAAATAAGTAATAACCAACGTCAAGTCAGTAGTAATAGTAGAAAACAAAATAGGATTCCGTTACATTCCCCTTAAAAGAAATAAAACAAACAAAACAAGAAAGAATATCCTAAAGGGCTTAATGACCAACCCGCCTTTGGAGCATTCCACTCAATTTCAAAAACATATAACTTAATCAGTAAACATATATCCATCACTGGTGTCAGGACCTTACACCTCTATAAGCCCCATAGTAGCGAAGACAATACCATGAAGCTGTTAGCTTTCCATGTCAGATTCGTCCAAGGTGGAGAGTGTTGTGCTGGTATCGGATTCTGCATAGTCTAAGTCTTGGAGAGGTTTCCAAAATCCGTCATGGTCAAGCTCAGGTGAGAGGGGGGCATAGTCTGGTTTCTGAAGTGTCCAGGCAGAGAAAGTCTCGCCATGGGACCTTGGGAGTCTAAAAGGTATAGATTCATTGTAGGTATCGAACCAGTAGGATCTGATGAGGGTGCGGGCGCCTTCTAGGTTGTAGAGGGGTTCCCATGTTGCTTCGATTTCTTCATAGCCTTTCCAATGGATCAAGAACTGTCTTTTCCTGCGATAGATTCGATCATTGAGTATCTTTTCGATTTCCCATTGCTCTTTTCCACTGGCATCGCTGTTGACAGGTTCTTTGGATATGGGTTCTGTTGTTCCTGGGAAGGCGAAGGGGTTGGGTCTGAGTAGATGCGAAGATGGCTTCGACGGATCCATGTGTGGATTCCTGCCATCACTGGGGGGAGTATGAGTTCGTAGTTGTTGTGTCTATCAGGTCCTTCGCTCACTGAGAAGGGGCCTAACCATGGTCTAACTAGCTTGTAATTTCGTCCAACCTTATGGACATAGGGTGCTGACTTGTGGATAACTTCAGTTTTGTTAGGGATGATTGGGGGTCCATACTTTCTTCTGTTTTCGCTGGAGGTGGTTTGGCGTGCTCTGGCCTTCTTGAGGGCATCTCTGGCGAGTTGCTGGTTCTTGATAATCTGGGAAGCAATCTCGTCTGCTGCTGGTACTGAAGTGGGGAGAACTCTGACGCTTGGGAGGAGGTTTGGTAGTCTGCCAAATGTGATTTCGAAGGGAGAGAGTTCTGTGCTATTGCTAGGAGCTGCATTTATTGCTGTCTGGACATGAGGTAGGTGGAGAACCCACTTGGTTCCTTTAGGGTTAACATAGTACCTAAGGCATAGGCGAACAGTTAGTATTCTGCGCTCAGTATGTCGATTGGTCTGGTGATGATAAGCTGTAGCCATGTTGAGATCAACATTAAGATTCGCTATAAGCTGTGTCCAAAAGCGTGAGGTAAACTTGGGGTCTCTATCTGAGTCTCGAGAGGTAGGGAAACCATGAATGGAGAAAACTCGCTCAATGATTGTGTGGGGGGTTTCGATAGCTGTGATGTTCTGGGAGACTGGTATGAGGTAGGTAAAGCCACTGAATCGATCCAAGACAACCATGATGAGTTCAAGCTTGGAATCGCTAGGGTACGGTCCTGCAAAGTCAATTGCAAGGGACGAGAATGGCTGCCTGGGGACAGGGAGGGGGGTGACTGATCCTTCAGGGACAGTAGTAGGTTGCTTGTTGAGCTGTCATAGGTGGCATCTGCGGACTTAGTCTTTAAAATCGTTCCCTATGGAGAGCCAGTAGAAGTGTCTTGAAGCATATTCAAAACATTTCTGCCAACCCATATGTGCCATTTGTTCATGGGAATGCGAACAATTTCGCTTCTGATGTTAGCACCTTGATAGCTTGCTTCATAGGGGATATAAGGACAGTCTCTACTGTCCTCCTTCCCCTTTCTGACGAGAACTCCATCATATAGGAGCCAGTGAGGGTGGTCGATAGCCTTGGTAACTACCTAAAGGAGAGGGTCATTCTGGGTAGCATTTGGAATACTGGAGTACCACTTTCCTTTCATGTAGTTGGTAAGCTGAAAAGCACGAAGGTCAAGCTGTGAAGAGGGCTGATCAAAGAAGCAGTCCTCATAATCGACAGGTGCTTCTGGGGTAGGTAGATCCCATCCTTCGTCCATATCCGGTATTTCTCTTTCTTTTCCTTTATCAGGAACTGTATCAAAGACTGGGTAGCCATCATCATCGTGGAGGGGAGGAGGAACAGCCCATCTTTGTTCTGCTCTGCGCTTGTGATGATGAGGGGAGACAAAGTTGGAGGAAGAGTAGAGAGGCAAGGGTCCTGGAATATCGCGAGATCCTGAGGGAAAGTATCCTGTATTCTTTCCATTCATATGGGTTTGACATTCCTCCCAGACACAGGCAGTCCAGTGCATGGCTCTGTGTCTATTAGATTCAAGAAATCGGTCCAGTTCATTGAGTGGGGGTCGAGGAGGGACTAGTGTGGGCTGAGGGTCAGGTTCAGTAGGTGTGCTACTAGGGGCGATATTTCCAGAGGTGCAGACTGCAAGGGATTCTAATTTGGTGATAGAATCATGGATTCGTTTAAAGCAGTTGGTGATAGCATCTGGATGCAGTGGTTGGTCCATATCTCCTGGAGTATTGTTAATTCTAGCCGCAAGGCCTGACAGTTGAGCTTTAGCTCGATCAATAAGTACTGTGGTCTGGGATGGCTCTTGAGGGTTGCTGAAATAGGAGGAGGTCTCGATGATTTCACAACCTTGTATGGCATTGGTTGCAAGCTCGAGGGTATCTGCTGCTTTATCCATGGTTTGTACAACAGAATCTGAGTAGTGACTCGCTTCTTGGGAGCTGGAGGGGTTTGAGCTGGTGCCATGATGTGAGTGCCACATGGAGTGGTGTTAAGGGGTAAGAATGCGAGAGGGTACTTGAAGAGTGAGGGCAGAAGAAGGGTCTAGGGCATGGGCGATGTTGAGGTAGTGTCTTGATACACTGTTCATGGCGGAGGAGGGGGTCTTTATAGGTTTCTTCTCTGCAGGGCCCTCGAGTATTTGGTCTTCTTCAGCTGGGGTGTCTTCATAGATCCTTGATAGTGCATCTGCGAGGACATTGTCTTTGCCAGGTCTGTGTA
Source organism: Tuber calosporum (assembly GCA_003316355.1). Classification (NCBI taxonomy): domain Eukaryota; kingdom Fungi; phylum Ascomycota; class Pezizomycetes; order Pezizales; family Tuberaceae; genus Tuber; species Tuber calosporum. The sequence continues at coordinate 31,679 of QFET01007756.1, read as the reverse complement.
TGATATCGAAATCTTAAGATTGCAGTAACATGCGCCATCTAGTGTGGCGTTAAGGTAGGTCAGTCTGCTTCAGGAAAAAGGATAGTGCCTTGTTGTCTGATACAACAGTGAACTTGGTGCCATATAGAATCGGATGGAATGGCTCAATGGCATCCACAATCGCCAAAAGTTCCAATTCATGGACAGGGTAGTGCAGCTGACTTGTTGCAAACATTCTGCTGTGGAATGCGGCACGGTATGCTTTCTCCGGGGAGGGTCCTTGGCCAACCCATGCTCCTGATCCAACCTTAGAGGTGTCACTAATGAGGTATATTGTATCTGCTGATGTCTGATATGAGATGGGGCGAGCGGAATAGTCTCCTTGGCCAGGCGCTTAACCTGTTTGAAGGCTTCCTCATGCAGGGGTCGCCATTCAAACACATCTTGGGAAATTAGGTCCGAGAGGGGTGCAGTGGTGGAGGCAAGGTTTGGAAGGAACTGTGCATGATATATCACAACTCCAATAAAGGTCTGAACCTCTTTTTTCGATTTTGGTGTGGGCCAGTCTTGGATGGATCGAATTTTTTCAGGGTTTGCATGAACTCCTTTCTCATCTATAACATGTCCTAGGAGTGAGAGCTTGGTGGTGAAGAATTTGCACTTGGCTGGTGATGCTTCTATTTGATGCTGCTTCAGTCTTTCCAAGACTGATCTGATGTGCGAAATGTGGTCCTCAACTGTTTCTGAGTAGATGGTAATGTCATCCATGTATGCCCAAACAAACTTTCCAATAAATGCATCAAGGACAAACTCTATAACTCTCATAGCTGTAGCAGGGGCGTTGGCATCTCCTTGCAGCATAACTCTGCATGCAAAGGATCCAAAAGGTGTCTTGATCGTGTTGTATTTGTCATCGCTGGGGAGACCTCGAATATGGAAGTACCAGTTTGCTAGGCTAATGGTGGATCTGAACTTTGCTCTGGCAACAGTTCTGAGTATCATGGCTTGGTTGGGAATCGCTCCATGGTCCTTGATAGTAATATCATTCCTGGGTACAAGGTCTGCAAGCAGTCTGATTTCACCATTGGGTTTCAGCTTTGGGAATATGTTGTCTGGGTTGTGTGTCTCGCTTGGGTAAATGATTCCTTTCGCGTTCCAGTCCTCGATCAATGCTCTGTATGCTGGCATGATCTTGTCAGGGAATGTGAAGAATCTCAGATTATGGTCCGAAATTGGGTCTTTCAGCAGGATATGGTAGTTGACATCTCTGAAGGGTGGTAATTCCGCTGTCTTCTTGCCAGGAAATACTGTAGGAAACTCCGAAATGAAGTCAGGGGCATCTGCTTCATTCATTGCTGAAAATCGTGCATGGGTTGCTTTTTTGCAGGTCAAGGTGATTTCTTTGTCAGGGAAGGTGATAATAGATTTTCCGCAATCTATTACAGCATGGTGTGCAGTAAGGTAAGGCATTCCTAGGAAGATATCATAGTTGTCCAGGGAACAGACTAGGGCTTCAGAGATATCGCCGCTTTCTTTGTCAATCTGCATGACAGGCTTTGCAACATAGGTGCTGGCTGAGCGTGATCCTTTAACTGCCATCTTTAGGTTGATAGGGGTCTCGTGGTCTCTGGTAGGGATTTGGTAGGTGGTGACAAATTTTCCCGATATCAAGTTGTCTCCAGTAGTTCCTGTATCGAATAGTGCCTTTGCTTTGTGGTCATTGACTGTGATGTATGCTTTGAGGGCTTGGGATTGAGTTCCACTAGGTCCTGCATAGTTTGTGGTAACTGTGACTGATTCCTTCACATGGGGATTGTCTTTCTGGGTGTGGTATGTTCTCCTGACATTCTGGGGTCTCCTGGTTCCTCCAGGGCCTCCATTTTCTCGCTGCAGGGTGCTCCTATGCTTCTTCTTTTCAAAGCAGTTATCGGAGTAGTGTCGATGTTTTCCTCAATAGTAACAGTCATTATCTCTTCTGCGCTGATCATTCTCAGCCTGGGATACTCTTGGATGCTGAGAGGTATTATTAGAGAAGCTTGGTTGATTTCGCTGGGTTTTGTTCTGGGGGCGCTTGGGTGCTAGTTGGGAAACTGCATTAGAGGTTGCATTTCCTTGACGATTTCCATAGAGTCCAGTAGAGTGGGCAATTGCATCTCGCTTTTCCGCTATTTCCACTAGCGGGTTAAAGGAGGTATCTGAAGTGATGAGTGGCTTCACTTCTCGCTTGAGTTTGATATCCATGGCATCTAGGAGTCTGTGCTTCGCCGAATAGTCCGAAATTGTTCGTGTGGGGAGACTGTCTCTCAAGGTTTCAAGTATGATTACAGTGTCGGTAATCTGAGCTGTTTTTCCACAGGTAGTTTGCTTGACTTGTATCCACTGTTCATAGATAGTATCAGTGGATGTAGAAGGAAGGAAGTAGGCCTCGAATTTCTGTTTGAGTCAAGCAACTGTGTGGTCTCCTTGGGAAGCTGCATGTTGGGTAAATTTATCGAGGGCTTTCTCTCTGCAATAGGCTCCATAGTATTGCAGGGCTTCAGGGGCATTGTCAGTTATGCCAAAGCTGGCGATGTATCGATGGACTGTGTTGAACCATGAGTTGATTCTTAATGGGTCGCGATCTTTTCCTTCTCCTGTGAATGTAAATGGTGCAGGCCATTTGGGACGATTATTTCCCTCTGGGGGGACTGACATGGCGATGGGTGCAGGGCTTGGATTGCTTGGGGATTTGGCAGACTAGGTGGTCTTGGTGGACTAGGTAAATCGTCTGGTGCAGGTCTTGGTTCTCTTGGTAGACTAGGTATGCTAGGTGGCGAGGCTGGGGGTGCTGGTCCTGGAGCGTCCTCTGGACCGGAATCTGATTCCGATTCTGAGCTTGGTTCGTTCTTGGATTGGATTTCTTGGTGTAGCTGTTCTTGGACTTGTTCTTGGACTTGGGCTTGGTCTTGGCCTTGGTCTGGAGCTTGGGCTTGGGCGTGGTCTTGGGCTTGGTCTTGGTCTTCTTCTTCGCTGCTGCTGCTATCTACTGAAGATAGTTCTGAGTCCTCAGATGGTGGTGCAGGGAGGGGTACTGGCGCTTGACTTTGGGGTCCTGAGGAGGATGCTACCGATCCTCCAGTGAAGTACCTTCTGGTATCTCTTGAAAGCGAAATGGTTGCTAGTTAGGGTGAGCTGGTCTCGCCAGGAGTCCGCTCAAGGCCTTCTTGGAAACAGGGAGGTGTACTAGTACTGCAGGATCAAGGTAGGCGAAGGGTGATCAGTCCTCTGCCGAGGATCAAAGGTATACTTGAGTCTAGTTCAAAAAATGTAACCTACTCCCAAGTATCTCGAGAATCCCAAAGGGACCCTGAAGATACTATTAGGATAGAGGGAGAAGCGTGGATGGATAGGTCTTCAATAGACAAGGTAAAAGGTATGGAACTAATAGAGTGACCGTTCAACTTGTAGTATTAAAGCTGATAGTCCTGTGAGGCTTGAGAGTCCGAATCCTTAAGGGATTGCAGGCTCTTTAAATACAAAAGATTGTAGCTAGGAAAACTAAACAAAAAGTGCAAACATCCTGTCCAACAAACATGCTTACAGAGGCAGCATACCAAGGTAACCATATTCCGAAAACAGAGGGTTAAAAGTGACAGGATGGAGCTGACAAAACAAGTAATGGAATCCAAACAGGAAGGAACAAGAGATCGCTACTACTATACAAATCCAGTAGGTATAGCAGGAGAATAGTGATACCCAACTGGGCAGAAGCATGCAGGGGTAGTGATAAGCGAAACAAGGAAAGAATAACCAGTTAGGAAGTCATAACCAAGTAGGAAGGGACAACCAAATAGTAGCGCTTATCAGGTATAAACCCAAATAAGTAATAACCAACGTCAAGTCAGGAGTAATAGTAGAAAACATAATAGGATTCCGTTACATTGGGACATTCTTAGATGCTGAGAGGTGTTGTTGAAAATCTTGGGTGATTACAATGTATGGAATCAGGGGACGCTTGTGTACTTATTGGGAACCTCCATTACAGGTTGCATTGTTTTGGTGATTTTGGTTTCCATAGAATCCTCTAGACTGAGAAATTTCTTCATGATTGTCGTCTATTTTCCCCTAGCTGATGAAAGATGTGTCGGATGTGAGGTGTTGAATTACTACTCCCTCATGCTTGATATCTATATTATCTAGCAGTCTCTGCCTTACTAAAATGTCTGAAATCGATTGTGGGGGTCAACTGTCTTCCCAGGTTTCTAGTCTGATTACATTGAAGTTAATCGGTACTGTATTTTCCACAAGTACTTGACTTGACCTATAGTGACTATTCATAGATGGTATTCGGAGATATGGAAGGAAAGAAGTAGGCCTCCTTGGAATACTCTATATTGGGTAAATTAATTTTGGGAGTTGTTTTTGCAATAGGCAACATACAGGCTTTATTGTATTTCATGACTTCATAGTTTTCGTCAGTTATGCCAAAGCTGGTGATATATCGACAGACTATGTATTTCCTTTATTCCTGCGTGCCATCGTGCATCTGTTACTTGCTTGCAGATTAAGGTAATTCATTTGTGAGAGAAGGTGATAACAGATTTTGTACCATGTAACACTCTTTGGTGAGTGGTAAGGTAAGGAATTCCAAGGTGGTTGACATAGTTATCCAGGGAATAGACTAGGTCTTCCGAGATAACATACTTTTCCTTATCAATATGTTTGACAAACTTTGAGAAATAGTTGATAGAAGAGCATGATCACCTAGGTCACATCTTCAGGCTAGTAGGAGTTGCAAGATCTCAGGTAAGAATTTGGGGAGTAGTGTCAAACTTGCCTGATATCAAGTCATCGCCTGTGATTCCATTATTGAAATGAGCCCTTGCTTGATGGCTATTTATAGTGATGTATACCACAAGCACTTGGGTTGAGTTCTACTACATACTGTATAGTTTGTGTTAATTATCACTGATTCCTTATATTCAGAACCTACTCCTGCATGTGGAATCTTTTTCAGATATACTAGGGTTTCCTGTATCAGCAACTGCCTCTATTTCGATTCTGCAGAGTGCTCCTATGCTTCTTCTTCTCCAAGCAATTATTTGAGTAGTGTACAGGTTTTGTATAATACTAATAGTCATTATATCTGCTTTCTCGATCCTTTTCAACTTGGGACACTCTTGGATAAGGAGAGTTATTCTTGAGCAATATTGGTTGTTTTCGCTGAGTCCTGTTCTAGGTGCGTTAGTGTGTTTATTGTAAAACTGCATTAGAGGTTGCATTACTTGGATTATTTAGGTTTCCCTGGAGTCCTGTAGTGTGGGCAATTGCATTTTGCTTTTCTGATATTTCTACTAGCAGGTCAAAGGAGGTAGCAGGGGGGATATGTGGCATAACCTCCTACTTCAGTATGATATTCATAGGATCTAGCAGTTTCTGCTAGGCTTAATAGTGTGAAATTGTTCCTGGAAGAAGATAGCCTCTCTAGGTTTCAAGTCAGATAATAGTATTGGTATTCAGTACTGTTTTATCTCCTGTAGATTGCTAGCCTTATAGCTAATGTTGATATATGGTATGTTTGGATGTGAGTCAAAGGAAACAGGCCTTGAATTTACATTTGAGTTTAGGAATAGTCTGGTCTCTTTCGACTTATTTATTTTTGGTGAAGTGATTAAGAACCTTCTCTCCACTAAAGGCTCCATAGTATTTCAGTGCTTCAATGGTATCTTCAGTTATACCAAAGCTGATCAGGTTGATATTAAGTATGTTGAATGATTAGTTGATTCTCAATAACTGTTGACCTTTTTCATCTCCTGTGAATTATAATATTACAAGCCATTTAGCATGATTATTTTTCTCTGGTTGGACAGACATGGCTATATGTTTAGGGCTAGCATTGTTTCATCGACTTAGTAAAGTACGTAGTTTTTATGGACTTGGTGAATCATAGGTGCAGGGCTTGATTCTCTTGGTAGCCTAGGTGGTTTAGGTGTCAAGGTTGAGGGTACTAGTCATGGAGCATCCTTTAGACTAGACCTGATTATTTTTCTGACCTTAGTTCATTCATTTATTGGAGTTCTCAGTGTAGTTGCTTTTGAATTTCCTATTGAACTTAGTGTGCAGCTTGGGCTAGGCCATAGTTTTCTTCCTGGCTGCTGCGACTATCAAGAGAATATGGTTTAGAATCGTGAGATTGTAGTGTAGGTGAGGGTTCTTGCGATTGGGTTTGTGGTTCTGAGGAGAATACTATAGGTGATCAACTGAATTACATTCTGGTATCTCTTGGAAGTGAAATTGTTCCTAGATAGTATGAGCTGGTCTCACCAGGAGTCAGCTTTAGTCCCTATTGCAAAATAGTAAGGTGTACTAGTAAAGCAGACTCAGGCTAGGTAAAGCTTAATCTGTACTGTGTAGAAGATCAAAGGTGTTAGGCACAAGGGTATACGATACTGGAATCCAGCACTGAACTCATACGAAAATTCGGCTGAGATACTACTCATACCCCTTAGGCTCCGTTTTTGGGCCCGCACGTTAACTGCAGTGCTTACTGCAAAAAGTGTCCCCTGACTAAAAGACCTAAAATTGGTATGCCACTTGTAACTCCATATATGTCGTTGCAATCGGTTCGACGGGATGCTGAATGCAGTGTCTTGGAGGAGAGAGACCCAGACTACCCAATCCAGGTGGAATCAAGTGCAAAGGTTCTGTGCCCGCAGAGTTACAGCCCATTCTGTACTGCCTCGGCTGGAGTGCCGTGAAAATATCGGGACCCTCAACTTAAAATTAAGAATATGTTGAGTGAGCTCTAGTAAACACTTGAGAACCGACTCAGACCCTGAAAACAGGCCTATCATGATTTAAGGACCTATCGGAATAGGTTGAATATAAGAGGCATAGCCATACGATACGGTATTAGACCAATCGCAAGTCTTAAGTCATTCAGAAAGCCATCTGCTATAAATTAGGAAAGCCTCCAGTATCCAGTTAGGGCACCAGTCAAGTTGGCCACTTAGAGTTCTAAGAAACTATTGGTAAAAACCATGATCGACCACATGAGTTTAAGCAGTAAGACGAGGAATGACATCTCCGAATTATTGATGGTTTACACCTTGAGAGAATACAGGAGCTCTGACATATCGATAAGCTGGGCGCGGGTAACTATATTCCTAGGGTCAAAAGGTTCTCGCACTGAGGAGTGAAGAATGGAAACTGGTAGAAGTATAGAACTTATATGTAGCCCGCGAATAATCAGACGCGGGATATAAATATTGAAGTACCTTCTGAGCTTTAGACATCATTAAGCAACGGAGAAGATATTTTATTAATATCATAAGTTTTACTCAAAATCTTTACCTACGAGCTATCCTAGACAATGTCTATTTACTAAGAAAGATTTAAGCCTAGTCAGATTCGCTTATCCTTAGAATCGACTACGGTCAACAAAAGCTATAATGCAGTCAAGGTCGAAAAGGTAATTTACTGAACAGTATCTTGAGAATCCTCCACTGATTCTGAAGATACTATTAGGAATTACTCTAGAAGTGTGAATGGATAGGTTTTCACATGATCTGGGGAAAGGTATTCTACTAATAGAGTAACTGTTCTACTTGTAGCATAGAAGATTATATTCTTGTAAGGCTGCAGAGTCCTAATTCTTAGTGACTGCAGACTCTTTAAATCCAAAATATTGTAAGTAGAAAAACTTAACCTAAGCTCAAACAACCTTTCTAACAAAAGTGATAACCGACGCACAATATTATGGGAATCATATTTCGAAAACAAAGTTTTCAAAGTGATAAGACCAAGTTAACAAGACGAGTAATGGAATCCAAACATGCAAGACCCAGCTATCGCTAAAACTATTCAAATCCGGTAGTTATATAGGGAGGATAGTGACAACCAAATGAGTAGATGTAAGAATAGAGTAATAGTAAGTGAAACAAGGAAAAAATAAGCAGTTGGGAGTCAAAACTATGTAGGAAGAAACAACCAAATAGTAGCGCTTATTAGGAATAAAACCAAATAAGTGATAACCAATATCAAGTCACTAGTAATAGTAGAAAGATAATAGGATTTTATTACATATCTGGTCTGAAACCTTGCCCCCTTATTTTATCAGGTTTGTAACCCAAGACAGAAGAACCAAGGGAGCCGATCAACCATAATGTGCCACTAATGGAGCAGAAATACCATCTTATACACAAGTTAGATACAAAAGAAAATACTACCTGATTAAACACTTGAAGCTGTCACACGAGAGAAGTCTACCAGACGATTGGCCCAAACATTCAACGTGACATGTTATAAGAGGTATTAACTCATTTACCAAGAGGACCCACCTTTATATGGTTTCCACCATGTAGCAGTACCATCATCGGATCTCACTCGCCATAATTCGGGCCGACCAAGTCCGCCAACACGATCCGGTTAATTAGCCCTGGGTCGTGGGATTACTTATCACCTAAATCACCCCGGCAAAAAGGATATACTATTCAATCTACCAAGCCGGGGAGCCTCGTACGTGAAAATAATAATAATAATATTGAAAACAAATTTTATATTTTGAAAGCCACAGCTCAATGGAAAAAAATTACCGCGAACCCCACCGAAATATATGACGCTTAGCTACTTATGAGGCTACTACGACCATTAACCGTAACATACTAACGACTTGTACTTAGTATACAGCACTATGAATATATGAAACCTTGTTTGACGAGTATCTGGAACTCTTGTGAGAATTGCGTTGGTGCTCGGAAACTTGACTTCTTGGGGAAATTAAAACGGCTGATACCTAAAGCTTGATCCCCTGATATTTCTCAGCCGTGCGATGTTTGTATGCAAAATTCCTAGATTGGGTTCACAGTCCTAATTTTGGATTTCAGTTTTTGGTAGTCGAACCTTCTAGCCGTTTGCGCTGTGTTCCGATAGTTGCAAAGTTCTCGTCGACTATTAAACTGGTCAGCCTTTATGGCAATAAGCCACCCTGGTAATTAATTTCGAGGCTGGCATAGTCCTATTTGAGTAATGTTTTTACTACTCATTTATGGCAACTCCCAACGGTACTTGCGTAATTTCTCTCAGCGGTGCTTTCATTTGTGCGGTTGAGGCAGCCTCCTTCGGAGAGTATTTTTGCCACCCTTGTTCATATTCTGAGGAGCACTAAAGATGGAAGGCTTTTCGGGTTCTTGGTTAACCCTCAACTCATATCAAGGTATATGGGAGAACTCCCCAGGGTTGGTTATCTGTTCGCGTCTGGCCATATGGCCGGGTAATAGTTCCTAGCTATATATATGGAACTTGGGTTCCTCCCAGTCCAGTAATTTCCCAGACACATCCCACACCACACACCTGTCAGAACCAGAACTGCAGCAAACCTGCCCGACAAAATCCAGGCAGCTAGCAGATCAACAGTCTTCGATGGAAAATCAACCCAACTCCGATACTATCCCAATGGCAATAACCAATGCCACGCAGGACTCTGTGGGCGTGGACAATTCAAATGTTACCGTGAGTACCAATACTAACAACTTTCAACATCTTGCACAGGCAAATATTGATAGAAACATGGAGCAGATCCAGGAGAACCCACACCAGATCGGTAATTCTATGAATCAGGTAGACCAACCTACAGCAGGAGTTCCATCTGCCCAAAACGTTAGTGGTGGTACCAGACTTCAAATGGAAAGGCGTTTGTGTGTACACTGTTCTGTTTGAGTTCAGCAGTGGGATATAACACTAATTTGAGCAAAAAATAAACAGGAGGTCGAACAGTATCGCACAGTTTTGCAATACGTATGCGCGTCTTATGACCGACGAACTTCACCCGTTTATTGGTCTCGATTTCCGTCGTATTGCAGGCTTTCCTTTGACAGTTGGAGATGCCAACGCACTCGATGGTAGGTGAAGCCTGTTGAGTTCCCAATTGTGGTTAAGAGAGACTGAAGAGTACTAGAGGAGAAAACGGATAGTCTTCTCGAGAAACTTGTGTTGCCACTGGAGGGGTCCTTCGAGGATAAAAAAAAGCGTCTCTATGAATTCATTGGGATCACTGTTCTCTCTTAAGTGCGAGGAAAACTATACCTTATAGCTTGAGAGGGTTTCCTTTTAGCCTCAATTTGTTTCAGTGGTTTACAGTTGGGGATGGTCGATGATTCTTTCTTTGTTGCTTTGTGGGGTTGTCCTTTGTGTTGAGTTTGTGAGTGGGTGATTACCGTGCTCGGCTTTCTTGTTAGCATGATAGTCACGTTACACTTGCGGCTGGATACGGTACAGGTTTTCAATTACTCAGTTATAGTAATACACAATTATCTCTTGAACAGTGATCCGAACCCTCCGGGAGCCGTATAGTGACAACGGGGATACCGCCACGTGGATCGAAGAAGATGGGACCGCTGAACACGGTCCGTTGTTATATAAACCGCCTGGTGGATTGCCGGCCTTTCCTATAACTACCGGGCCCGACCATCTATCTCCTTATAAGTATATTGATAAACATTGGACGGCCATAAGCCTGGAAGGCGGCATGGAACATGGCACAACGAGGTTATCAAGTTTATTTCCAACTAGAAGAGAGACCGCCCTAACGGGGATTATGGAGTAGACTGCAGGGGGCATCAAAAAACTAATAGGTGTAATAAAGGACTATGAGTGTGGCCACGGCTGACGTGTGTTGGGGGTGAGGGGGAGCGAGCACAAGGAGTATTAGCTAGTCATGACTTGGTCAAACTCACAACCTAGATGAAAATAAAAAAAATAAATAAATATGAAAATGAAAATGAATCACGAGGTGTTGCCTTTGTAGTTTAGAAACAAGATGCAGGGGAATCAAGGGTAGCAAGTGTTTGTGTTGGAAAGTACACGTGCAAAACAAGCAAAGAAAAAGTTGCCAAACGCAACCTGGTGTGAATAGTAGTTACCTTACCTATTCTGATATAAGAGCTAATACGTGGAGTCTTTGGCCATTCTGGACCAAATAGCACCAACAAGCGAGAAGGAATCACAAAAAAAAACAAGCATGGGGCAATCCCCTCCAGGGACTGAGTATAGTTGGAGAAAAAAAACAAAAGGGCAAGCACAAAGGAAATTCAGTTTTGACAAAGAAAAAAGGGAAGAAAAATACTATTTCCGCCCATAACCATGCAAAGAGGCCTCCAACGCTTGTATGATATTGGATGATATTGTTTTGCAAACCAGAGTGGCTTCTCCACAACCATGCGCGATCCTGGGGCATGGGTAGTGCAATCAATCATGTTAACTGACACACCTTAGTAAGTTTCCTTTGTGATTTGAAATTCAATTACCTTTTATTTACCGCCTAATGTGTCAACATCTTTGTCTCTAGTTATCAACTTTATTCCTAACTAGTTAGAGGAGACATCGCCCTAACGGGCATACGGCCACCGAGAGACCCGGCAATGGATTCACAATTCACGACGCATACTGGGAAGATTTGCTTATAGGGAAGACATATGTATAAATTCAAAGAACATACGAGCTCGTTCTGGTAACTGTTAGGTTCAGGCTCGGGTTAGGTACCATCCCCAGCTATTCAATCAAGGGACGAAGTTATAAAAAAATTATGGAGAGCAGGCTTTGATGGCACTTATCTTCGTGTCCGTATAGGGTGGACGGCACTAGATGAAAGGACGTCCAGAACGGACGGGCATCATGGCGTCTATCCGGATTACTACGCGGGATTGAAAGGCATGGACAGACGATGCCGGAGGTTCCGAAATCTGCCAATTCACTCTAGGTAATTAGTGTGCCCTGTTAGTGGAATGCGAGGGTGCAGCAAAGTGGGGGATTCTGCGGGTACTGAACGTGAGTTCTCAATCTGTAGAGGAGTGGAGGAATTTGGTGTTACGCTTTCGGAGGGTAGTTATTTACAAAGTACAAACGCTCTTACCCTACAGCTTGAGAGGGATCCGTGGAAGGCCCGGAACTGGAGTCCAGTATATCAGTTTTTACCCCGAACTACAGGAGACACCACGGTAGATATCTAGAGTAATGCCAGGTAACTTGGTATTATGGGTATTAATCTTTCTACTATGCGGGTGAGGCTGAGTAGTGGTTTTAGAGATGTAGTCCTGTATGAGATAGGGGTTTGTGCTGTAGAGTTTCCTGTTGGAGAGGAGGGGAGCTGAACGGGGGAGTTTTTCTGCTTATAGGTGGTGTTTGATTGGTTACCTTGGGATAGAGACGGTCAGCCATCGGACAACAGAGAAATTAAAGACTCCTCCGCCTTGATCCAGTACGTTTCCTCTCTCTTAGCTTGGTTTGGTCTTCCTTCTCAAGTTACATGTTGGATCTGCAGGTCAATTTCACAGTCTCCAGTCAAATAGCTTATTGAAAGGTTGCAGTCATGATAGTCCACACACCTTGTGTGTAATCCAATACATATCAAACAAACATGCTTCATCGATGCAATTGAAGAAAAGGTTGCAGGGAAATGGTATTGGGTTTTGTTTGGTAATTGACTAGTAAGATATTTCAGTGTTTAGAATAGTGTAATATCCTGATGGGTGATATGTTTTTCCTGCAATACGATGAACTCCAGATGACTTGCCAAAAGTTCAGAAGTGGTACCTAGTAGTGTTGTTCAGTTCCTAAATGACTGAATTGTCTCTTTTCCTATATTAAAGGAGGCATTTACTTGCATGCCAAGATATTGTGGAAGCTGGTAATTGTCCACCATATGGAACATTAGTTCCACAGTTATGGTTACTTAAGCAAAGGAACAATAATTGAGAAAGCAGAATTGAGTACCTCAGGACGAACTAATATAGCTTGAATACATGGGTTTGTACCAGTCACATTTTCCATACGTAAACACCTTAATTGTCAAGTTGGTAAGTAGCGCAGTCGGCGGTAGTACCTTATTTTCTACTTTAAGTTAGTTGTTATGTTGCCTGTACCCTGAACATAAGTTCAATCTGTGTATGGAGGGCTGGTACTTTAGGTACGATAGATAATATTTTTTTCATTCCAGGAATAAACAAATATTCTATAGGGTTGTGAGAGAAGTTTGACATTGGAACTAATATGTGACATTGGAGAACAATAGAATATCTTCCCTTGTTGTACCTAGTAGGAATTCTGACAAGTGGCTACATTCTCTTGCTTGAGGTAGTGATTTTATTTAATCAAGATTATTATCTGATATTATATTGATGACTTAAGGTCTGATATTTAATGAAAATTATAATTTTAGCCAAGTTATAGATGTCTGAATTGAGACTTAGGGACTAGCCCTTTAAAGGTGTATGAAGTTTGCAATACAGGTAAAGTTTAGGGTTATAAGATAGCAGGGGAATAGAAGAGTAAGGAAGATTAGGATAGTCTGAGAAAGAGAAGGCAAAGAGTAAAAAAGATATAAATTGTAGTGAGGATTAGCTGATTGACAGAGCTTATAGGTTGTTAAAATATATATGAAAATATGAAAGACAACTAGTAAATAGTGTAGACAGAATTTAAGAAGTATAACTAAGAAGAATATATGCAATGATTAGTGTAGTTCAATCTACACTAAAGTATAAGATTAATCATTATGGCAAGCTATGTGATTATATTTCAAGGATATTTTGTTGATTCAGGAATGTTTACAACTTATTACCAACCAAATATTATTCGACATGAATGTTAGCTAGTGGGTTAAAGCAATAGTAATTAACTTTACAATATGATAGATAGTCTGCCAAGCACATTACCTTATTGGCCTAGGTAAAATCACTCTTTACTGGTATCAAGCGAAACTAGCAAAGCCTGATATATTTGCTTTTGCATATGGATGGAAATCAGGGAACAGGGTGGCTCCATTTCTTGGGAAGACTTAGTTGCAGAAAAGAGAGATAGGAATAGCTAGTTAAGCTTTTAAGAAAAGATATAAACTGACACTCGAGCCCAACTGTTAGACTTATTCTTCAAGACTAGGTATACAATTTCACTAGAGAGTAGACCTGGTACTGCCTATCGGGTTACCCTAAGGCGTGCTTCAATACAAAGTATACAATCAGCTTACGTTTGATAATTGAGTTAAAGGATAAAGATGTCTGTATTGTCCGTGATCAGCAACACAATATATCTCTATAATAGATCTAGATATATCTAGTACAAGGGTGTCAAATATAATAGAGCAGTTTGCTAGCGGTGACACTAACCATTTTTGAATAATTAAAGTGTGGAATCCTTGATGTGATTATAAGAACTTTATAGTTAGTCAAGGAGATCAAAAAGAGGGGAGTTGCATTAAGGAGGGTAGATTTTTAAGATGCGAAGAAGTAAGTTGAATCAAAGTATGACTTGAGATGGAAACTTGACAAGGGGAAGCATAAATATTGTAGCAACAAAGAGGGGGAAACAGAAGTGTAGCAAGAACAAGTATGTCATTTTAGTAAATTGCTCTCAAATTTGGCAGCTGAAGAATAGCATACAACTTAGTTAATTAGATATTACTACAGAGAGGTAGAAGGAGAGGGATCTGTTTCTATTAGGAAATACAAAGCCAGAAACACTAGTGGCTAATCTACTGTACAAGAGCCTATTTGAATAATTGCACGAGAGGAGATGTTTCATTTTATATTAGCCATTCATGATGTGCTAATGATTAAACTGATATTAAGATGATGGTTTACTATAGCTTCTTGGATACAAAGAGATAAATGAATTTTGTAAAAGAAAGGAACTAGCAACAGGCCTAGAAGGGGCTAAGGGAAGGAGAAAAGGAAGGAAGGTTATGTAGAAGAATAACTGCAGGAAGAGCTTTATACTATGTTAAAGGTACATACTATGGCTACTAATTTTAGTCTTAGATGTGTAGCCAACATGTCCACAAAGGAATTAAATCGAAATTATTAGGAAAATATCACATAACCTGCAATTTGCCATCCAGTGGGGTTGAAGAGTTTTATAACTTGGAAAAATAGACTGACAAGTAGATAGATTGAAGCCACTGGGTTTTCTGAAGGCATAGAAAAAAAAGGCATTCAGTTATATATAGATTAGATACTGTAGTAGGGGAAATGGGCATAGAGGAGTGGATGGATAAATTCAATCAGCAATGAGATTTAGAAGTAGGTAGAGAGAATATTTGAGAGAAAGAGTTATAGATATACTTTTCTGAAAATATATTATTTGGAGGAACAGGGATCAGGGGGACAGGAATATGTAAAGATTATGATGCTACTGAGAAGGGGATGATGAAAGCAGAAAAGGATTGTATAATAGAAAAATTAATGAAATTGATTAACAGAAGGGTGTAGAAACAAAGTAGATCTAGGATGGTAGAAGGAAATAAGACAAAGTTTGATAAAGGGCAAGTATAATATAGGCGGAGTAAGTGCAGATTGAAGACATCCTCCGTCTCCTCTACACACCCGGCGATTGAAATCTAAACACCATGAGAAATCATCACCAGTTTCGTTACGGCTCAACCTCACCCTTTGGCCATGCCTGGGGGTGGGGATTTGTCCTAATGATTCCCTCTTCTTCGTGCTCATTAGGGTCAATACCTTTGAGTATCCTCTCTACTCTTGAGTTACAATCCTATGCGGTAGGCTGACTTGCAACAGGTAACTACTTATGTTTGGGTTGGATGAATATGACCGGGCCGTTATTATAGTCCAGTATGTGGTGTGGCGCTAATCTCAGTCACCAGGGTAGCAGTACTATTGCAACGAGAAGTACTAGGCGGGTTTCCACTATTGCTCTTAGGCCTATACCCACATTGGATGGAAAGCTGAAGCCTATGGTTCCTATCGCACAACGCCAATAGAGGAGTAGAGAGGTAAAGAGGTAAAGTAATCGTATAGGAAAGAACTTAGATAGTTGCGTGAAGAGTCCTAGATACAGGTCGCCTAGAGTCCTCATATAGACATTCTTCCCTCAACCCTAACCCTGGTGACTCATACCTATGAGTCACAAAACCTCCCTGACTCATATTGAGTCATAGTATGAAATCCAGCAGATGACCCCTATGAGTCAACTGCACAATGTTCCCAATCCAATCATTACTTGTAAAACCAGTAATGTGCCCCAAAGTGGTCACATGCGCGAAACCCATGACTCATAATATGAGTCATGTGCGAAACTCATTACATCATATGACTCACAAGTGTGAGTCGTGCACACAATCAACCAATCAACATATAACAATGGTTTGCACTAATATGCATCATGTGACACCCCATGACTCCAAATGAGTCATAGTGCGAAATATAACAACCTTATGACTTATAACTATGAGTTATGGGAAATCCTGCCTTGCTTAGTCACCAATCGTGACATTAGCTCCCCTCTCCGATCAGCCTGAGTCCCATCAGGCTCAACGTCCTATCCTCGTTAGGCTTTCCTCAAACCTGCGCAATTCCCTTTTCAACTTCCGAACCTGATGTTTGGCGTGCTGCCAACTTTTCCAGACCTCTTCCAAAGTCAGGTTTGCTGTTCTGATGGTTCAATCTCGTTCGGCAATCATCCTTTAATAGGTCCGCATAAGCTCTCTTGGGTTCCGAATTGAGGCTTAGGCGTTGCCAGGCGGGTTTCGTAACCCCTCGATTTCTCGTTCCAGACATCCCATATCTGGGCTAGTATCCGTTCAATATGTTTTGCCCCCCTCTCTCCTCAACTGTGTCCTCACAGTCACCTTCCTCTTCCGTATGTATGCATCCGTTTCATTCAGGGGGGCTGCTTCCTGCGTGCGTCTTGGGTAGTACCCGGCATCGATTTTTTCGTGTCGATGTACATGGTAGTTGTCCTTGTAGCAGTGGATCCAGGATGATTCCTTGTGTGGTTGTTGTTGTTTGCGTATATTTGGTTGTTTAGGAAACTAGTTACTTCCTTCCTTATCGCGTAAATGAACGTCGCAGTGGTTATCGTAGCAGGCAGTCCATGAAAGAGCATTATGTTCTGCCTGTTTCTGTCTTTCCTCCTGCATTGCATATGGGGGGCTGGTTGGTGTGATAGCTCTTGGATTATCGCCCCAACCATCACCTGGTGCCAAGGTCGTTTCCTCCAAGGGTCGATCTTGACTGTAACCTATGCTGGGGTTTCTTGAGTACTGCAGATGTTAACGTTCAATGGTGATGCTGGCATTGTTGAAGTTCTCTGCAGGGTACCAAGTTTTGTCATGTTCTGGTAAGTAGACGGTCCACTTGGCACTGTATTGTAGGCGTCTTCGGTGTATGCGTGAATGAATGATTTCTTCGAGTTCGTACTCGCTTTCTCCTTTAGTCTCGATTGGAGGTGGTGGTAATTGCTTTAGTGTGGGAAACTGATTTCAGTAATATGGTTGGAGAAGGGAGATGTGGAAGGTTTTGTGGATCTTCATCTGTTGAGGCAAGGCTAATTTATAGGCACTTGTGCCCACGATCGTAAGGAGCTTGAATGGTCTGATTTTCTTGTAATCCAGCATCTTGCATGGTCTTGTGGTCCTTATATTCCTTGGCAGTAACCAGACAATGTCGCCTGACTCGAGATTCGGATCGCGTTTTCTGTGTTGATCGTAGTAGTCTTTTTGTCGTAATTGTGCACTGACAAGTTCCTGATGTAGGATATAGTGCAGCCGACCAATCTCTTCCTTATCAGTCCTTCCTTTCGGTATCAGGTGGCCAATTGCCTCTTGCTCCCAGTGGTGACTATAATTAGCATATAATAGTGTGGTCTTTTTGTTTTCTGCTTTGCGTTGTTGTATGCAAATTCAACCAGTGGTAGTAGGTCGGTTCCTTCGTCTTGTAGATAGTTCATGTAAGCTCGTATCTATTGTTCTAATATGCCATTTGTCCTCACAGTTTGTCCATCGGTTTGGGGGTGGAAAGGAGTACTCAACCTCCTTTCTATCACTAACGAGTTCGTCGTTTATCTCCATAGATCTGATGTAAACTAGGTTCCTCGATCAGTGATGATATCCTGTGGCAGTCCATGTATACGAAATATTTCCCGCAGGAATCTTTGCACAAAGTCCTTCGTATTTAAGTCTTTGTTGTATGGTATGAAATAACTCATTTTTGTTAATCGGTCGATCAGTAACAGTGTGGCGTCATAACCGGCTGATGTCGGAAGGAAGGTGATAAAGTCCATTGCTATGGTTTTCCATGGTTGGTGGGGTGCTTCGCTTGGCTGCAGTAATCCGTATGGGGCATGCCGGATTGCTTTCGCACTTTGGCAGATATCGCAGTTTTTAACATATCGTTTGATACCGTCTCGTATCCTTGGCCAGTAATATTGCTGAGCTAGGAGGGCAGTTGTTTTGTTTGTCCCTCGATGGCCTGCTCTTGGTGCATCGTGGTTGTGTTGTATTATCATTGTCCTTATCGCTTCTTCTTCTGGAACCAGATTTTCCCTTGATACTAGAGGTATCCTTCCTTCTATTTGCATGCTCCAAGTGCCACTTCATTCATTTCCTTGTCTCCTCTTTCCAGGGCATCGTGGATTGCCCTAATTTGTGTATCAGTTTTGCTTGCTTCGCGAATTCCAGCGTCGTATTCTGTAAACTGCACTACTTCCATTCTTTCAAACTAGTTTTCAGTCGGTAGGTAGATCCTGTGTTTGTGTCGAATCCTTTCATCGTCTTTTCCAGGGATGTCTTCCGGCCTTCTTGTTAGAGCGCCTGAAGTTCCTCATTCTATTCCAGGTAGATATTGTATCTTGATATCGTATTGGCTGAGTGTTTCACTCCTGCGAATTTGTCGGTCCTTGAGTTCCTTTGTCGTGCTAAAGGGTATTTGATGTTTGTAGGCGGTAAGTACCAACACTCTATGTCGACTTCCTTTTGCATATCTTCTGCATTCTTTTAGAGCTTGTAGAATTGCTAACAGCTCTTGGTCTTGTATATCGTAGTTGCATTCTGCGAGCGACCTCGTTTTCGAGCGGTATGCAACTCGTTGCCATCTTCCATCGTTCCCTTTTTGTGATAATATGCCTGAGCATACATATTTTGATGCATCTGTCTGTATCATGATCTCTTTCTCTGTGTCATAATGTACCAGGACTGGAGCTGATATCAACCGTCGCCGTAACTCATCCAATGCTTTCGGTTGTCATTCTGTTCAGCTCCACTTGACGTCCTTTTTTGTGAGTTCATATAAGGGGGTGTTTCGCTATACGACTGAACCCTTCTATGAACCGTCAATAGAAGTTGCAGAATCCCATAAAGCATTGATTGCCTGTTTTGGTTTCTGGTGGCTTCCATTCCCATATGGCCTGAGTTTTGACAGGGTCGACATTGACTCCTTCTTTGTCGATAATGCATGCTAGGTATTCCGTTCATTCCTTATAGAACTCGGACTTGGATGGCTTAAGTGTGAGTCCTTCCTTTCTTAAGGCTTCCATAACCTTACGGACTTGGATTTCGTGTTGTTCCAGGTTTTCTGAATATATCAGGATATCATCCAGGTAGATGAAACTGCATATGTCAAGAAATCGACCCTGGATTCGATTGAACCATCTTTGGAAAGCTGCAGGCGTATTTTTGAGACCGTATGGCATCACCGTATATTCGGATATTACATATTTTGTTGTCAATATTATCTTACATTCGTCTAGATCGTTAAGCCTGATATTGTGGTAGACGTTCCGAATATCCAATTTCGTGAAGATTTTGGCTCCTTGGAGTCGAGCCAGGGCTTCCCCTATCAATGGCAGCCGGTATCGATCTCGCTTGGTGACTTCGTTGAGTCCTCAATAGTCCATACAGAGTCGTAGTTTGCCATCTTTCTTCTTCATAAACAGGATTGGGGATCGACCATTTCCGTAAGAGTCCCGAATCCATCCTCGGTTTTTGTTGACGCGGATCTATTCTCTCACCTATTCCTTTTCTTATTCTCCTAATGGTTAAAACTTTTTTACTGGCACTTTTTCCCCTTTCTTGAGGTTGATCTCCAAGTCGACCTTGGGACGATGTGGGGGCAGCCGAGAACTCTCCTTCCTTAAACATGTCCAGGTACTGGTGACATTCCCTTGGTACGATGTTTCTGATATTCTCTTTGGCTTTTCCTTTCTCGGCCTGGATGGCTAACTCGGTGTTGATATTGATTGCTTCGATCCGACTAGGTTTGTTTGTCTTGTAGTCCCAATTGAGGCTTTCTGTAACTTCGCCCCTTCAATAGAATTTGCCGAAGGATGTGGCCGAGATCTTGTTGATCTCGATTCTTTGCCGTTCTGGTTTGTCGGTACTTCCAAATCCCGCTTCGCCTCTGATAGTGGCAGCCAGTTACTCCTATGATTCACATTGTCCTATGATAATCTTTTCACTGATTAACTGTGAGATTCTATTTCCTGGCACAACCGTATAGTCGTCTTTTCCCAGGTTAACCAGTACTACCTTGATCTGACCCGTATAATCGGCATCGATTACTCCCGCGTTGACATTAATCAAATGTTTGACTGCCAACCTGCTGTGTGGAGCAACCCGCTCATGGGTACCTTCTCCTAGTTTGATGGCTATTCCGGTACTGACAAGTTTTTGGTCTTTTGCCGGTATCATGACTCTTTCGCTCACATACATGTCGTCTCCTGCTGCCTTTGCTGATCCCTTGGTAGGTATTGTTGCTGTTTGGTTTAATCTTTGGATTTTGATGTTCTGGACATCCTTGGCCAGGATCTTAGAGAATTGCATAGTTAAACTTTCTTCCAGGGCTTCTGCTTCGGGGACTAAGTCCACTGTTGGAGAGCCTTCTAGGCATACCATTGTACACATATCGCTATCGAAGGTAATCTTGTTGCTTTCCCAATCGATCTTGGGGTTGTAACTTCTTAACCATGGTAGCCTTTACATTGCCTCATGGTTGGGTAGATCTGCGACTTGGAAGGTTGCGACTTCCCTATGGCTGCCGAGGTCCATAGGTACTTCCGCTATATGTGTAATTGGTCCCATTGTGCTTGGCTCCCCATCCGCAATGTAGATTTCCCGTACTTCTTTCTGTTTCTTAGTTCGTATGCCGTGTTTGTGGCAGAATTCCTAGTCAATAAGGTTTTCTGTAGCGCACGAGTCAATCATGCCGTTAATGATAACGGCCTTATCCTTGCCCTGTAAATGCATTTTTACCATGGCATGGTCTATTTCTAGTTCCAATGTTTCTGTGTTTGTAAGTGCCATGTAGATGTTACCGATTCCAATAGTTTTGATTTTGTTGTCCCGCAGCCCATCCCTTACAGGGGACTTTCTTCATTTCCTCAGTCTTCAGGTGTTTCTCATCTCCATTTCGTGTTGGTTGGTTCGTGGTTTCCAACGATTCTTGTTGGTCTTACTGTTGAACTGCCTGGTATAGTCCTTCTCATCTCTTGCATTTCGGCAATTACTAAATCTGTCTTCAGGTTTGGCGCATCCCAGGTATAGGTTGTAGTTCCTTCTTCTTGTAAATTCCGCTTGTGAGAGGTTTAGTCGTAGGCATCTTCTGGTATCACCCAGGTCCATTGGGTCACCGTGGGTTTCCATATTGTTTCCCGACTTCCAGATACCGTTATTATTCCAAAGCGTTTCTTGTTGTTGGATAAAGGTACTATTGTGTCATTGGAGGTGCTTGATTATGTTGATCCGGTTTTCTTTTTTGATTGCCCATGCTGCAAGTGCATCGACCTTTGCCGCCCTCATGTGGTCTGCTGCCCATGTGTCTTGGAGCGTGCAGTTAATTCCTTTAAGGAATTGGCGTCTTAGTGTACCATCATCCTCATTCGGCTCTGTAGCTGTGAGGCGAATGTCATTCCAGTATTCCGTGATTGGTTCTTTGCCTTGCCTCAGGCGGTTGAGCTTTGTCCTGGCTGCATTTTCCGTATCCACATCCTCATGGGTGGTCTTTGAGGGCTGGGGTGATATCCTCATATATAGTCCAGGTCTCCGGCTTGCGTCCTTCTCCTAGTGGTGTTATCCAGCTTGCTGCTGCATCCCTCAGCAAAGTCTTGACGTAGGTGATGCGTTCCGTATGTCGTATTTCTTGTGTCCCTCAGAGTATAATTGGCATTGCACTAAGAAGGTTCGTTGTTTGGTCCTTCTTCCATGGAAGGTAGGGAGTTTCTCGACCTTAATCCAGTTGTTGATTGTTTCTCGCTGGTTTTTTATCAGGGTCAAGATCTCTTGGAACTGTGCAGTTGTAAATCCTGATAGTTGAAATCCTGGTCCACCACTGGCCGGTGCTGGTCCTGGGGCTGACATCCTTTCTGGCCTTGGGGTTTCGGGTTCCAGAGATCCTGTTGGTAAGGCAGGCTCAGGTGTCACGGGACTTACAGTTCTTTGTAACTGGCTTCTGGATAGATTTGTGCTAAGTGCTTCTTTGAGTACTGGACCAAGTGTTGGTGTGTCAATTTCTCCCTCAGTGAGGTCGATGTCGTTAACTGCAAAGTTCGCCGTTTTAGTAGGTAGGTGTTCCTTAGAAGACGCAACCAAATGTTACGGTCCTATGTGGTAAGCTGACTTACAACAGGTAACTACTTCTCTTAGGCTTGGATGAATATAACCGGGCTATTGTTATAGTCCGGTATGGGGCGTGGCGCTAATTTCAGCCACCAGGGTAGGAGTACTATTGCAACCTGTAGTACTAGGCGGGTTTCCACTATTGCTCTTAGGCCTATGCCTACATTATATGGATAGCCGAACCCTATGGTTCCTATAGCACAATGCCAATAGAGGAGTAGAGAGGTTAAGAGGTAAAGTAATTGTATAGGAAAGAACATAGATAGTTGCATGAAGAGTCCTAGATACAGGCCGCCTAGAGTCCTTATATAGGCACTCATCCCTCAACCCTAATACTGGTGACTCATACCTATGAGTCACAAAACCTCGCTGACTCATATTGAGTGATAGTATGAAATCCATCAGCTGACCCCTATGATTCAACTGCACAACGTTCCCAATCCAATCATAACTTGTAAATCCAGTCATGTGCCCCAAAGTGGGTACATGCGCGAAACCCTGGACTCGCAATTTGAGTCATCTGCGAAACTAATTATGTCATATGACTCACAAGTATATGTCGTGCGTACAATCAACCAATCACAATATAACAATAATTTGCACTATTGTACTTGAAGTGAAGCCCCATGACTCCTAATGAGTCATAGTGCGAAATATAACTACCTTATGAATTATAACTATGAGTCATGGGAAATCTAGGCTTGTTTAGTCACCAATCGTGAAATCTTCTGCCCTCTTTGTTATTGGTTCCTCTCCATTCCCCGATTTGGTTTTGCCACGCTTAGCTTTTTACTCTGCCCCGCTTAAGTTTTGCATGGTCGGAGATTCCCTCTGACCTATCTATAAGGCTGTAACAAGGCACCCTATAGGAAGATGGATCCTAAGGTTGCGACCGCACCAAAAGACTCAACGCAAAGTTCACAGAAGGTAAAGATAAAATAATTGAATCAAATGATAAAACTTAATATCGTTAAGCCAGAGCTTCACTCAATTCAAGTTTTTCTCCTGAGGATAGTTGGTTATCAGAGTAGAGTACCATTTGCGTTTACTTAAGTCGAATTATAAAGCCAATAACAACCATCCCTACTCCGACCATTAAGAGAGCTCCCTTCTCCACTCTGGGATCATCTGACACATGGCCCTTCCGGAATTAACTTTTGGGCCTGTGGATCGCAAGGGTAAGTTGAGTCCGTTCAATCAAAAAGGTTTTCTGCAATGCATCTTGATTATGCCTGCAGCAGAGAAAAACCTTTACGATCACCGTCTTGTCAATGGCCAACTGACAATCCGATTTTGGACCCAAACCTAGGTATGAGACTGAGTAGCCCTATGGCTTTTTCCGTCTATGCAAGCACTGCAGTCAACTGTGTCTACTTGGCCTATCGGCAGCTTTTCTTGTGACTGCGTAGCTCCCCTGGTAAGTGTCTTTGCTGAGTTGGCTCTATAGACGCTACCTATATCCAACCGTTCAGGGATCACCTTAGCTATGATAAGACTGAATGCATCTTAGAATCCTGTAACGTCCCTCAGTAATGGTATAGCGCCTGGGCTATCATTGTGTAAGTAGTAGAGTTTTATCCGGACAAACTTCCGTTTATCCCCGACCCTCAGATAGCTATTCCGGGGGACCCCCTTACCTCCCAGAGGGATTATAGGCACCTAGAGTACCCACGGAAGGCCATCTGATGTCAATTCTAACAACTTGCCCGGGTCGGCCGTCAACCACCCCTATATATATCCTGCCGACAGCATCTGGTCGGAAGGACGGCAGTGACGTATACGTGGTTACGCTGCCACCTTCGATTTCTCAGTTTTGTTAGGCTTTTACCAACTGTCACCCTTTCCCACCCATCGCAAGGGGCGAACGTGGGAGCCGCAAGGGGGTGTTGGATGCGCCAAAATCACTCCCACCACCCTGGGGTACTTGTAGTAGGATATCGCGTTTCGCGTAATGTTAGGGGAGGGTAACTTGAGATCCACGATATCACCCGCGATCCCCAAGGTAGGGTAACTGGGCCCTATCATGGTGCAAATTGCTGCAGAAATCTGTGTAACGCCCCTTTGCGTCACCAGAATGTTCTGTGTAACTGACCTATTTGTTACACACGACTCCACGAGCTATAAAAACCTGCTTACATGAATGTTGCACGCCCGGCAGTGTCTACCCTACTTACCATGTTTTCCTAGGGCTTCCCAGTTACCCTGCCTAAGTGGTTACCCTACCTAACTGAGCAGATGGGTTACTCTATCTAAAGGGTTACCTTGCCTAACCAAGCTTCCGGGTTACCCTCCTCAAGAGGGTTACCCTGCCTGACTGTAGCTCCGGGTTACCCTGTCTAGCGGGGTTACCCTACCTAAGTGTGCACCAAGTTACCCGGCCTTGCTGGGTTACCCTATCTAACTAGGTATCTAAGTACTCTTTCTTTATGAAAGGCACTTATGGTTGCTATGTCACTTTGCAGGTGTCCGGTACCTTTCCTGTCCACGTCCTAGTAGGACCACTGGCTGGGCTGAGGTTCGGGAAGCTATACCAAATGATCTAGGGGTCGTTACACTACTCCCCTCTTCCATAAGTCTGTCCTCAGACTTGGTTTTCTTGTGTGGGCTGATTATTTCCCACTTATCCCCCTTTCAGGTACTTTTCATACACTGTGATCCCTT
This sequence comes from Tuber calosporum, assembly GCA_003316355.1. NCBI lineage: Eukaryota > Fungi > Ascomycota > Pezizomycetes > Pezizales > Tuberaceae > Tuber > Tuber calosporum. Next base: position 6,661 of record QFET01007756.1, on the reverse strand, counting down.
GGCTTAGCAGGATACCGGTCATGAAAACGCAGCAATGCCTCGCCTGCGGTTCCTTCCAACATCTCGAACGGCTCCCATGAATCTTCTTCACTGCCATACCCTTCCCACGACACCAAGTATTGTACAAACCGGTGTGGGAACTTTCCTTTCATACTTCCATACCACTGGCTATCTACTATGGCTCTTACTATATAGCTGGGCTCTGAATCAATGATGTCAGGTTCTGGTATGGCCCTAGCAGGTCTGCCTACCAGATCCTAATGGTAACGTTCCAGAAGTCCCCCATTGAAGACCGAATGGCTTGTCCACCTTGCAGGCAGATGTAGCTCGTAAGCACGTGTCCCTATTCTCCTCTTAACTACAAAAAGTCCAAATCTCTGGTAGTCTAGTTTCTCCATAGGTCGCTTATTGCGAATGTTACGTCGGTCCAAGATAACACACTCTTCCTTCTTAGCTCTGCCTTGGACTACATCCTCCAAGGTGACATACTCCGGTGATGGAAGACGCTTCTGGTCATGCCATTTCCGCTGTCGATCCTGGGCCCTTTGTAGTGTCTCTCGAATGACTTGCCATGTATCCTCCCAATCTTTGACGACAAGTTCACTGTTTGGGTGTATACTTTGATGTTCATACACGGCCCCGGACCAATTAGTCCGTGGCACACACTAGTAGTTCGCCTCGAAGGGTCACTCCTTCGAAGACTCGGATACTGACGTATTGTATGCGTGCTCCGCTAAGGGAAGCAGTGTAGCCCAATCGTCTTGCTGGTAGGAACAGTAACTTCTTAGATATTCTACCAAGGTCAGATTAACCCTCACAGTTTGCCCATCTGTTTCCGGATCGATGGCCGCAGATACATTGAGTTTGACTTGTAGTAGATCCATGTGACTCATCCAAAACTTGGATGTGAAACTGGTATCGCGATCAGAAATGAATGATTCTGGGAGCCCATGCAATCGCCAAATCTCATACCTAATGTGAGAACAAGTTCCTTTATGGGCACCTCAGTTGCTAAAGGGATAAAGTGAGCCATCTTGGAGAATATATCCACTATGACCCAAAACTTTGTATATCCCTCTGAGTTTGGTAATGCCACAATGAAGTCCATGGAAATGGCATTCCATGGTCTCATCGGAACTTCAATAGGCTCAAGCAAGCCAAACTTCTTATGCGGGATCGTTTTGCTTCTTTGGCATACATCATAGGTCCGAGCATATTGACTGATGTTTTCCTCCATTCTTGGCCAGTAGAAGTTTGCCTTAACTCGTGCGATTGTCTTGTATGTTCCAAAGTGTCCAGCGATGCGTGAATCATGTTCTGCTTCCATGATTGTACGCTTAAGCCCCTCGTCTTTCGGAACATACCACCGATTCTTGTAGGTGAGCAAGTCCTTTTCCACATCGAAATGGGCATCCACAGTGTCACTTTTGTTAACCACTGCCTTCAGTACTACCAGGTACCCCTGATCTAGTTTCGCAGCAGCACGCAAGGCTGTCAGAAATCCAGACTGCAGGCAAAACCCAGGACAAGTAAGTAGCATCTGTGGGCGCAGGAGGTCTCGTTCCTGCTGTATGTACCACTGCCCAGGCCGAAAGAATGTCTGTGGTAGAGGATCACTCCCCCCTTCCGGGCGGTAGTCCCTACGCCGCGACAACGCATCTGCCTTCTCATTAAGCCGGCCTTCTCGGTATACTACCTTGAAGTTAAACGGCTGTAGGAATTCCGCCCAGCGGTTTTGCCTCCGGTTTAGGACCTTGGTACTAGTGAAATACTCCAGATTCTTGTGGTCTGTATACACCACAATCTGGTCCTCCACCGAGCGCAATAGATGATCCCATTCCTTGAATGCTGCGACGATCGCCGTCATCACTTTATCGTGAACATCGTAGTTCACCTCCGCAGGCAGGAACTACCTACTGTGATAGGCCACTGAGTGCCATTTCTGGTCATCACATAATTGGGACAGCACTCCACCCAATGCGAAATCACTGGCGTCTGTCTCCAACTTAGTGGGACGAGAGCCATCAAAGTGTGTCAGAATGGGACCAGTGGTCAACAACTCCTTTAGATGTTCAAATGACCGCTCACAAGCGGGCGACCAGTCCCACTTTGCATCCTTCTTGGTCAGATCCATCAGCGGTTTTGCCACTTTACTAAACCCGTTGATGAATCGACGATAGAAGTTCGCTAAGCTCCTGAAGCATTGAATGTCAGTTACATTCTGAGGAGTCATCCAAGCCTTGATCTCCTCTACCTTATGAGTCGTCATAGATATCCCATGCTCAGATATCTTATACCCTAGGAATTCAACTTCCCTTTAGTGGAAGGTGGACTCCTTTATGCTAACTCAAAGACCTGCCTTGCGCAGTCTCTCCATTACCTGACGAACTAACGAGACATGTTCTTCGATCGTCTCTGAGTATATCAAGATTTCATCCATATAGGCAATGACTCCTGCATCAAGCATATCCCTGAATGCGTTATTGATCATACTCTGGAAGGTAGATGGTGCGTTGCATAGCCCAAACGGCATTACCGTATACACGTACAGGCCATAACGACTCTTAAAGGCAGTTTTCCATTCTTCACCCGGTGCAATGGGGATGAGATAATAGCCATTTTTCGGGTCCAGGTTAGTGAACACTGTGGCTTTCCCGTGCCTATCTCGTAGCTCGTTCATCAAAGGCAAAGGATACATGTTCTTAATAGTTATCTTATTAAGCCCTCAATAGTAGATACATAACTGAAGCATTCCGTCTGGCTTCGGCACAAAGAGGATAGGAGCTCCGGCGGACGACGGAGAACGCCGGATCTTCCCTTGTTCCTCCATTTCCCGGATGTAGTCATACAGTACATCTAATTCTCGCTTAGAGAGGGGGTATATGGGCCCAGATAGCGGTTTGGCCCCCGGCTCGAGTTCAATCCTGTGATCAAACTCTGTATGCCTGGGAAGGGAAGTTATATTTTCTTGAGTGAAAATATTTGCATAATCCCTATATTCTGGTAGTAGGCTGACGCTAATGTCCTTGCCATCTTTTCCAGTATATATTGCCATACCCAAAAGGTACACCTGACTACTATCCTTGGCGAGGAGTTCTTCACCGGTGATGAACTCCATTCGTCGCTTATCGACAAGACAGTTTGTCTTACAGTATTCAGAACGCCACTTCAGAATACCAGTTTCCCAGTCAATATCGGGATTGTGGCCTTCAACCACTACATCGGAAGATAGCCGTCTACCTTGGTGTCCGGCATATCCACATGTTCGAACCTTATGTCATTCACATAGTCGCATATCTTCATTGTCACCGTCGTGGTGTAATGTGCCCCGGACCCTTGAATCTGGTTGCCACTTGCATCAGAGATTGGTGTCCGATGTTTTCGACGGATACATGGTAATTAGGCTATCTTAACCCAGGTGCTACTTAACACGGCACCCGTAGCGCCACTGTCCAACAGAAGTGAGGCTTCCTTCCTCTTTCTATGCTTCTTGAAATTTCAGTCCAAGCGGACTTTCACGTATATTGACCTAGTGTGGGGCAGCGGGCCAACTAGCCTCGGCCCCTTAGCGGGTCTTTCTTCGCTAACAGGTTTTGTTCGCTTAAGCATCATATTGTATCTCTCGTTATATAATAAAGTTTGGGTGTTTACTATCACGCCTGCGAGATTTCGGGTATTAAATCCTACTAAGGTAAACTTGTAAATAACTTCAATTGCTTAATCAAGTCCTGCCTGATTGATATACATAAGTGAAACAAAACCAATGAAACCAGACCATCACTATCGGTCTTCCCCAAGGAAAGCAAACAATAAAGGAAATAAGGAAATAAACCCTCGCAAAACCTTAACAAAAGAAAACCCGTACTCCCACCCAGTGCTGACAGTGGTGGATCAGCCTTGTTCTTTTGTAAGGGTGAGGGGACTCACCTAGTCCAATTTCCCTTTCGTTCTACCCTTTTCCTCCGCGCATTAATGCAAAGAGTGGTAGTCATCTTTCTGGTTTCTCCGATACTGCCTAAAGGGCTTACCTAATTACTGTCATCGGTATCAACCTCCAAAATCGGAGGGGAGCCGCGGACCTTGGTAACCCTTTTGACAACAGGGGATGGAGCCTCAATCTGACGTTGTTTAGATACCATAGGTTCTAAATGCTCAGCCTCAGAAGCAGACTGCTTGCGGGAGGGTTTGATTGATTGCACTACGGGTTCGCGAGCAGTATACTGTTTCCAAAAGTGACTCGCAGTTCCACACCGCGAACATTGCGTTAAACGACGGCCCTTGTCAATCAGATTAGTCGGAATATTCCTATGTTTGATTTCATAGTCTGATTTCTTAACCCGGGAGGGGTTGGCCGCGCTCTCTTGAGGACGGGGATTTTGGTTCACAGGGCCTCACTCCTTCTTTCGTTGTCGCATAGCGACTGCGGACCTGTCATCTCCTCGTTCATGGGTGGTAGGCTTTTCCATAACAAGTGTTCTGTTGCAGGATGCAATGTCTTCCAGCTGATGGCCGGTGTTGCGAAGAAGGTTTAGGTAATCGATGTATGCTTGCGGGTGTGGAGTTTTCAGTCCCCAAGCATTTCGCAATTCAGCGATCATGCCAATACGGGCCTTGTCCTTCACGACTACTGGGTCATAATGTAACTTACTGGCTAAGTCAAGGAGTTCATCGACAAATTGGTCCATCTTTCCTGACTTCATAGCCAAACATTCCACTCACGAAGAGCACGATCCCGATCTGAGTGACCGCCGAAACTGGACTCCAGGCGTTTTCAGAAGCCTCCCCAATTGCGCAACTCATTGCTTGGGTTAAAGGTCACTCCTGCCCGTTGACCGGCATCCTGGCTAATGTGCACATGGATGCTGTTGTACCATTTCTTTGTGGCCCGTTCAAGAAGCGCGATGATCAGACTGACTTTATCTATATCAGACAACTTACAGTGTCGATAGTAGTCAAACCTAATCTCCGCATCCTGGATGAATCGCTGTGTGTCAAGTGGGTCTCCCATGAACCCCTTGATTCCCAACTTCTCGGGCTTCTTGTGCCGAGTGTGGGATTTCTTGTTGGACTTTCGAAGAAAGTCCGTCACGGCTTGACACCGCTCATCCTACCGTCGCTTCTTAGCGTCATTCCAGCGTGGCTTGCGTCGGCCCAGAAATCTGCTGGGATCGGGGAGGGAGGAGGAGGATTCGTCGCAACTGCTCGAGGAGTCGGAATCACCCGGTTCTCCTGCTTCGCCGACGTTTCCACCACCAGGTGGTTTGCTACCACCATCTCCACCAGTGTTTCCACCGCGGAGTCCCAATGGTTCCTCATATCCGCTAAAGTGGTCCTCCGAGCTTTCGTGACTGGCCTCTGCGAGAGAAGCTTCCTGAGGGGAAAACAGTCTTGTGGGAGGTGCGGGGGATGGAGGACCTTTAGGAGCAAGGACCTTATCCACTCCCCTCACAACTAACTGTTGGAAGCGGGGGCAAGCTGCAACATCCGTATGGTCTTCCGAACCACAGAAACGACAATGGGTCTTTTCCAACTTCGGACCTTTGGGATTTTGCATTATCGGTTCACCGGTCCCTTTCGTACATGCCGGGCTATGGTGAGATGCGATATTCCTATCAGGTCTTCCCTCGATCCTACAAGTAGGAGAAAAATAAGCCGTAGCCGATTGCGCTTCTACCCCTGGAAACCCAGTCCTCCTGGCGCTGCCCGTGGGTTTGGCAGGAGGCGGCGTTGCTGTCGGGAGGAAAAGCAGTACCGGACTTTGTGGTGTGGCTGGCAAGGGAGTTGCCTCTGCCACCGCATAGGGTCGCTCAGCTTCTAAAACTATAGTTGGTATTGATGGCTCAGCCAGAAGGGCTGCAACGGCGGTCGCAGTTTTAGGTTTTGCGGGTCTCTTGTCCTTTGTTACCCCAGCGAGGCGTGAAGACCACCGCACTGTGCCTGAGGCAGAAGGGCTCGGAGATCGGCTGGCTAGGCGGGCTTCAACAGCGAGTGCAAAAGGTGATACCCGCGATGTGCCTGGGGTGAGGCCAAGTCCCAAAGCTCCCCAGGCATTTGGCGTTAAATGCTCATGCCATGTAACATTTGCCCTGGCTTCCGCAAAGTGCGGGGCAAAACTGATCGGTCCTGTGCGGACAAGGGGAAGCGGAGGAGCTTGCTCCATAATCACATCATTTACGGAATCAATACGATTCCTTGACTCACAGCCAACTCGAGAGCCTTTAGGCGACCCTTCAGCGCTTGCGCTGTCATGACCTGCTGGCGATAGGCATCTTTGACCTTCTTTACCCAGTCGGTGGCCATGTTGACCATTTTCTCTTGAAAATAGGTCTGCTTTGCCTCCACAAAGCATTCGAGTTGGGACAGTTCTTCCACGAACCTACGGCCTACTACATGTAGGACATAATTCTCTGTTACAAACCTATCCCTAGTCTGCCAGACAAGGCACACTATCTTCTTTAACAGCAACAGGTAACGATACGTACCGCTCGTCTCACCGCTTCTTCAGATCTTGTAGCCTTATGTCGCATAGGGACGCTGAGTCCTTTCACTCCTAGCCCGTGCGACTGCTCTTTAGCGAGAGGTTTCTCGAATCACCTTTCAGCCGGTGATATAAACGGATAGTCGTAATAAGAATAAAGTATTGATTGAACTAATAGATAAA
>QFET01007755.1:0-18390 GCA_003316355.1 Tuber calosporum | reverse complement strand
GACCTGGATACCTTTAAGAAGCATCTTGATCGGTTTTATCACATTCGATGCAAGTTCCAAGTCCAGGATGTGGACACATGGAATACGGACGAAAAGGGATTTGCTATTGGATTGGGAGGTGCCGGTACCATGATTTGCCGTGCCTCGCGCCGAAATCCGAGCCTTATTTAGGACGGTGGTCGTGATTGGGTTACTGTTGTGGAAGCGATCTCCGGTGGCGCCAAAGTGTTGCCTCGTCTGATTATCTTTAAGGCAAATGCCCACTTGATGGGACATCACACCAATATTGAGATTGAAGAAAAGGAAGATGCTTTTTTTGCCACCTCTGCCAAAGGTTATACAAATGCCGATGGTACCTTTAAGTGGTTTCAAGAAGTATTTGAACCACGAACCCGGCCAGTAAATGGAATCAACCACCATCGGATTCTTGTTCTTGATGGTCATTCAACACATGTCGAAAATTACGCGTTCATTAAGTATGCCATCGACCACAATACCCATCTTCTATGTCTCCCCTCCCATTCAACTCATATCCTCCAACCACTTGATGTCGGCATCTTTGGTCCCCTCACCACTTACTACAAGCAAGAGCTTGAAGATCGTGTACGTCCGCAAGGTCCATATGGGACTATTAAGAAGGGAGATATCTTTCCTATGCTTCAGCGAGCAAGGCAAAAGACCTTTCAGCCAGAGAAATTAAGTCAGCATGGCGTGCCTGCGGGCTGATTCCATTCAACAGAAATCGAATCCTACGAGATCCTGTTCTGCAGGCCAAAATGGTTCCAAAAACTCCTTTGGCAACCAAACGTCCCGGTCTTCGTCTATCAGTAGGAAGAGCAGTTGGAGCCCCTGAGCTTGATCGTATTGAACTCAGCAATCAGCAAATAGAGGAAACACCTGCCAATAAAGCTCTTAAGGACCTCTTGACCCAATGTATCAAAGAAGCCCGAACCATCAATGCTGCCAAGGTCATTGCTGAGGATGAGGTTGAAAAAGTACGACAACTAGCAAACCCAGCTAAGGCTGATAGAAGGCAACTACGTGGTGGAGTTTTACTAAGCTCCAAGCACTTGGCGAAGCTCTATCACGAGCGTATAGAACTTGATAGAAAAAAGGCTGAAGCAGCAGCAAAGCGTAAAGAGACCAAAGCTCTAGTTAGGCGAAAGACAAGGTCCAAGACCAATGTAAGAAAAGAGACATCTCTGGATCATGATGAAGAGGCTATCACATCCAGATCTGACGATGAGAACGTTGAAAGCAGCAGTGATGAAGAAATGGTTGAGAAGCAACCATATCAGACCAGTCATAAAGTAAGTCTTCCATGTAACTTAGTCAATTTTCACTTTCAGGAAATCTAACGACTTGACTCCAACAGAACTCCAATCTACCTGCTACCACCCGCCAATTGCGGCCCAGAACCACCTCTACCGGTGCCAGAAGGTAGAATAATTTTAGAATTTTTTCTCTTCTCAAAAACCTTCACCACGTAAGTTAATCATGAATTCTCACTCTCAGTATATATTAACTCATAGAGATAGCAGCATTGGTTCAATTAAGGTAGGTTTGATAGAGATCATCGGCATGGAGGCTGGCTAGTTGGACACAAAATTGTAGCTTATATGATATAGTATTTTCTAAGTTATAATAGTTTTGCAATCAGGTAGTCATGTTTCATTTAGTGTCCCATAACTAGTGAGTGTCCCAACACTAGGTTAAATACGTTACTCCGCTTCCTCCTTGCAATATGTGCTAAAAACAAATGGCAACTGCAGCAATAAAATGTCAAATATGCATTTCTTTATGGTCAGTTGAAAGAAGAAGTCTAAATGCGTCAGTTATCTGGGTTCGGTAATGCAAACAAAGTATTGCGACTCAACCGATGTCTCTATGGACATTAGCATTCTGGGAATAAATGGTACGCTCTCCTCGCTAGATACTTAACATCCAAAGGTTTTGCGACATCCCCTCTTGACCCATACATGATTGTTCATGGTAAACACGACATATACCTATCAGTTTACGTTGACGATATCGCTATATACAGGGCTAAAAACCATCAAGCTACTTTTCTCATCGAAGACCTGTAAACGGCGTTTGAGATTGCGGACTTAGCGCAAGCTACATTCCTACTTAGCCTAAACATCACCTATACAACAGACGGGATACATCTTACCCAGTAACGATACATCAAGTCTGTCCTCGAGCAATATGGTATGGAACACTCATGGCCAGTCTCTACACCCTTACCCAAAGGCTTTCACATACGGAAAGGGACAATAGATGAACAGATACCGGACATATCCATATACCAATTGATAATAGGATCACTTATGTACCTGACAACTGGTACCAGACCCGATCTAGCATATACAATATCGTTTCTCTCACAGCTTTCTTCCTGCACAACCGAAATCCACCTAAACGCTGCTAAACACGTCCTCCGGTACATTCCCGGTACAAAAAACATTGGACTCTTCTACCATTTACCAACTACAAACACTATGATCACCAATGTAGATGGGGAGTTTGTAGCTTGTCTTGATACCCTCCGCTCCTTCTCAGGGTATGTTATTCTTTTTAACAATGCCTCTATATCCTGGTGGTCCAAGAAGTAAGCCTCGGTTGTAAAATCCACTACGGAAGTGGAATATTTAGCTATGTCCCTAGCAGCAAGGCAAATCCATTGGTACATCAAAGGTCTCAGTGACATCTGGCTTACAACACCGCTCGCTTTACATGCCGACAATACTGGCACAAACTTCCTAGAAACCAACCATCAACTAAACGAACAAACAAAATATATCGATATCTATTTTCACAAAATACGAGAAGATATTGATAACGGTTCTTTTACACTCCTGAAGGTTGCATCATTAGAAAACCTTGCCAACATTTGTACCTACGTACTTGCGTAACCGGCATATGAACACATGATGACATTGTTTGGCTGTAGATAATTAGGGGAAGTGTTGAAATTCATCAATTCATTTCATATATATATTTCTTATGGTAATATTGTTTATGTCTCTGCTTGGTTATTTCCAGTTTACTCAGAGAAACTATGGATATTACTACTTCTAGGGTATATCACATTCTCGGTTATATTTCATGATAATGTTTGTGGATTAATGCGTAAATTTCTTATGTTCAGTATTGGATTTCACGGTTATTGTTCCATGTATAGAGACCATTTACCGGTCATGTATCATGTGTTATCTTTCAGTTTATTTCGCGTACATGACTTCAGATTACGTATATTTTTGGATTTCCTTGGTAGTTTTTTTAAGGTCAAACATGTTCGCACTTATGCTTTTTACAGTGTTTTCCATATTTTTGTTACTGAGTACAACGAAAATACGTACCTGTATAAATAGCTGGTTGCCACCTACTTTATTTAGTCATCCTCCGTCTCCTCTACACACCCGGCGATTGAAATCTCAACACCACGAGAATTCATCACCACTTTCGTTTTGACTCATCCTCACCCTTTGGCCATGCCAGTCGGTGGGGATTTGTCTTAATGATTCCCTCCTCTCCGTGCTCATTAGGGTCTACCCCTTTGAGTCTCCTCTCTCCCCTTCTGCCATCTTTACTGATGGTTCCTCTCCTTTCCCCGCTTTTGTTTTTGCCTTGCTTAGCTTTTTGCTCTGCCTCGCTTAACATTTGCACGGTCGGGAATTCCCTCTGACCTCCCTATACGGCTGGGAGACAGGGTTGCAGTAGGAGGAAACATTCTACAGGCCTACAGTTGCTTTGGCAACTTATAGTCGATTCCTCCACTCTCACTTTGATGAGAACTGCCTAGATGGCCACACACACGATTCCGTTGGTCCTTGGGTCTACCCCTCCTCCATCCTCACCTCCTGACGGTTGATCGGCTGGCACCCTACTGCTCACCTAGCTGGCACCTTACTGCCCCCCCTAAGCTGGTACCTTACTACCACCCCCAGGCTGACACTCCGTCCTCTGGACTCAGCACTGGGCCCTGCCACAAGCTGGCCTCGCTTCTTTAGGTTCCTCTTCTGAGGGGGCCCCTTTCCACCCTCGGTGCCGGGCTATATGCCCACAGGAATGTCTTCCTACTTTGTGCCCTTGCCGGCTTATTATGGGAGCTGGAACTACGTGTGTCTGGTACCTAGGCCTTTGGTTGGACTTCGGTCTTAGGTGTTGGGGTTTTCTTGTTTTCTGTTCTCTTTTGTTGCATTTGGTTGGTTCACTGTTGGGGCTCTGAGTTGTTTTCATGTTGGTTTTGTTGGCTCTCTGGTTGTGATTACTGCGTGGCGGCTTGTTAGGATGGTTTTTTACACCGGTTGGGTCAGGCTTCCCTTACGGTTTTTCCATAGCTCTCCGGGGTCAGGGCAGGGGAGGAGGTTTGTTTACTGCCATAGCTTGGGCTGCATGTAGATTCTGTACCTTGAACATGAATAAAAACTGAGTTAAATAAAAAAAAAAAAAAAAAACCTACTTTATTTAGTTAATTATGGACAAGAACTACTACCAATCTACCTTTATACTACAATACTACTCACACAAGCGTGCACATAGTATACTCTTAATACTATGTTGTATTTTCGTACTCAAGCTATAAGATTGTGCCAATACACATAATTTAAACAGTAATGCTTTTTGCAGTAGGTAGATTCCCTTCCTTTACCTTCGATGTTAGCACATTATACGCCGTATCATCACCAGAGTTAACCGAGGTCTAGGTTTTCAAGTCTATTAGTTTATTATAGACATGATTGTAGGTAAGGTCCTCCTTGGCTTAGAGGTTATCGACAATATTATTCATGAATTCAGAGAGGGATCGGAGGTGAATTGCAGCTTTTGCTTCTGGTTACTCGAATACCGACTTAATGAGTAAGGGTAGTTGGTATCAATCAGTTGCACTAGCTGAAGAACAACAAAGTCGTATTCCATTCCATAAGGTATCGTAGTTATTGATATGATTAGATATTGGGTCCATTGTATCAACCTTGCAATTGAAGACTTTATTGAGTTGGTCGAAGAAGGAGGAGGTCTTTTTTTAGGCAAATTTATCCTCGAGGGCGGTCTTTATTCTCAGTGGAGTTTTATGGGTAGCAAGGAGGATTAACTATTGCGAGTCAATGGTTTGGAGGAAGTATATAGATGCATACTAGTATCTTTCCCAAATATCTTCCAATTCACTTCCCTCTATATCTTCTAGCCCGTCGGGTGTCTCCTTGCTTAACACAATATCCCACAGTTGCACAACTCGAGAACCTACTGTCATATGTTTCGCCATGCATGGTAGTATTCAGAGCCAGTCAGCTTTGGGATAGAGCTGATCTTGTAGCTTGGTGCCATGCTTCTTTTGGTGTTGTATAGATGTTAGTATTCTGGTGAGAGTTCTGGTAGTGCAGCAGGTAATTTTCATGCTGCTCGACTTTGTGATCGTGTAGTTGGTCTTAACAAGGAGTCTCCAGTCTGAGATAAGGGATCTCTTTCAGTTCTTTTTTCATCCATATCCTATGGCTCCGTCCAGTGTCACTGTCAGTAAAGTGGAAGTCAGGTAGGTATAAGAGAGTGGAATTACAATTCCTTCCATCTATTCCCAGGAGAGGATTACAATCCAATTCCTGAGGTGTTCAATACCTGTGTTGAGTTTATTGAGCTTTGATCTGGAAAATAGGAGAAATGGAGGATAAAAGGTAAGAAGTGGCTACGGTGGTCTTTTAAGCGAGAAGGATAGGTATTGCTGAGCATTATTAGCCACAATGGTTGCTATGCTGAGTAGAGAGGTCTGGGGTAGCATGTAAGTGTATTTCTTATAGAGTAGAAAGGCTTAGGCTTATGACCTGTTCAAAATGTAAACTCTGATGACACAATCTTTACTGCTATATTGATAATACTACACAAGTATGAGGGGATTGCATTGTACCCTGGGGCGAGGAGAAAGGTAAGGTTTTAAGAGCAGATTGGTAGGAGTTCTGGGTCTTATTTCCTCGAAGCGAGGTGGGTGGTAACCGCCCAACTTATACAGGAGTGCATCTGCCACGAAAGTCAGAAGAATAATGGGAAACATAGTAAGAAACATAAGTGCGAACAATGTTTAACCCTGAAATCCTGCCAAGGAAATCACAATAAAATATGTGTAAATATAAAATGGTGTGAGGAAATTATTAGTAAGAAAAACAAAATCTATATGATCAAAAATGATGCATAAGAGATGCATAAACAACTGTAAAATCCAGAATACCAGATAAGAAAACACATAAAAGAATTCACCATTAGAACCAATATAATACCCTGAAATATAGGGAATTTTGTGTCTAAACTCTAGTAATGTACGCGGTGTACAGGTTAACTGAAATACAGTCAAGTAAGAGAATATCTCATATTGTCAAAGATATACCCAAAGGAAATAAATTGAAAATTTCTTCAAACATGACTAGACAACTGTAAATAACTTGGTTAGTTTATATAGCATCAGAGTAATAACTTCTTATAATATTGTACTACTAGTTTGTGAGATCACCAGGAATATTGTAACTTATCCTAATATCAAGGCTTATTAAATATAAAACTCTTATTATAAAATATTGTATACAAATAATATATCTTTACTTGTGTAATACCTAGTATATAATAAATAACTAAGTTTACAAAGTATTACTTGAATTAGAGTTATTCAGTCATGGGTAAATTACTCCACCCCTCCTAGATTTCGGAATTCTGGGTGTAACTATATTGCTATTGTAACAAAGAAGGTAAGGTTGAGCTGTCCACTCATTTTCAGTAGTCTAGGACTTAGTACCAGTGCCGATATTTTAAAGCCTGGAAACACCATATGGTTGTGGCTCAAATCCCATAAACTTGTGTAATAGGTACACTATGTATGAGGACGGATCCTAAGGTTACTTCCACCCGTATGTGGCAAAGAAATATTCATAGAAGGTAAAGATATACATAATTGAATCAAATGACAAAACTTAAGATCGTTAAGGCAAAAAGCAGGAGAAGCCGGAACAGAAACCAGGCTCGAACAAGGGAGGAAGCGAAGTTGTCCCAAAGAACCCGTCCACCAGCCTAGCAAGCAGGAAGATCTTTGCGACAAGGAAGGTGGCACAGCCATTAGTCGACCCGGCCCGTGATGAAGTAAAGATCTCAGTTGCTATCGCCACAGTCCTGTCAAAATGCGAATGTAAGGCACCAAAGAATTTACTGGTATTCGCGAATAGGTCGAACGAAACGGTCACCTTGACTGCCGCAGCGGGGACAGACTCGGGACCCTATACCCGGTATCAAGACAAGCTGACCGTAGCACTGAACGAGACGATTGACGATGGGGGTCCAGAGTTCCTGCCTTTTAGGAGGGCGCCTACAGACATTGAGGTAATCGTGCCCGGTGTGTCCGTTGCGGCGATCCCTAGAGGCAACGAGGGTTTTGAGAAGGCAGTAAAAGAGGCATTCAAGGCGACCCATAAGATAGATATAGTGACGGCAAAATTTCTGAAACCAGACCAGGCCGTCTCTGATGAAAAGAGGGAAACTTCAATCATAATCCGGGTTCCGAAAAATGAAGTAGCAAAAGTTACGCCATCGGTCCTGTTTATAGGCAAATACAAACAGTCGAACGTGATGTGGCAGGCATCGGCAATGATCCAATGCCACCGCTGTTGGAAGTCTGGTGACCCCCAGGCAGGCTGCAAGAAGAATCTGCCCCTGTGCCCGATTTGCTCGCAACAGCACACCGAAAAAGAACATTGATGCCACTAACCGGCTTGCAGAGGGTCACGGAAGGCAATCCCTGCTTGTTGCATGATAACACCTGCCATATGTGCCGCCTGCGAGGGCCAACATTCGGCTTGAGACTCGGCTTGCCTGGAGAGGATAAGGGTGGAAGAGACTGCAAAAGAGAACTATGACTCACGAATGGCTTCCCGGGCCGCACCACTAGACAAGGAAGGTGTCACCCCCCCGATGAATTAGGCCGTCAGGCCAGTATGTTGGGAACAGCGCATTCAAATGAAAAGAGCAGATAGAGATTAAATGTTGTACAATACAATTGCCGAGGGGGCAATAGAGTGTTTCTTTCTTTATTTCATATTGTCAGAGGTTTTAATGTTCCCTTTGTATATGTACAGGACCCCCCACTGTATAATGGGCAACCCCTCAGGGCCTCAGGTTACGAGTGTGTTTTTTTACCCTCACCCAAGGTACGGGTGTGTACCTATGTGGCACTGAGGACTCTGATTAGTGTTTCCATTGTTGTGGGTTCAAGGATTTTGATATTTTGTACTAGAGAATTTTTGGAAAGGAGGGACCTTTATTAGGGAACTGGCATTCCTTTGGCTTGATAAATACTTATAACAGGAACGATGGGGGACATATGGTACCACCAGAGCAACTGTTTATCGAAACGAACGAACCGACACTTGTAGTCAGTGATTTAAATATACACACGATCTTTACTAACCTGCAACAGACTATGGAATCCGGGGAACGAAGACGGGGCGAGCACTTTATGCGGCTGGCAGCGCAGAGAGATTTTACAATTGTGGAAACACCTGGGGTCTACACGAGATACCCGGAAAATCCTACATTACACTGACCCTCAGTCATCGATTACACGCTAGCCAATTCAGCTTTGTTAGCGAGGGTATCGAGATGGAGGGACCTATACCAACATAGAGGATTGGATCACATAGTCATACTCACAGAACTGGTCTCGAAGGACTTACATCTGGCGACACCCTCTCCAGACTGGGACTAGATCAAATGGAGAGACGAGAAAGGGGTCCCCAACCCCTGGTTAGAATCTTTCCTGAAAGATTATGTCGATCGCGAATACAAAAATCTGAATGACCCAGCTACGGCCGTTAAGACCTTCAAGGAGAACATGTCGACGTTGATACAGATGGTAAAAGGCAGGGCCCCTATGAAGAGACCAACGAGGTGGTCAAAGGCGTGGTAGACGCCAGACAACACTGCGATGAAAAGGGTTTATACCTCTGCTGCCCGGCGTGTTGGACGTGACGGGAGCGGGGTGAAAGAAAAGATTGAGACGAGTAAAGCATACCGGACTCCAATTATGAAGGCCAAGCGGAAATACTGGGATGAGTTCTTAGCCTAAGTAAAGAAAAACGACGTGTGGACGGCACATCAGTTCACCAAGCAACGGATCCTCAACAGAGTACCTGGCAAAGATAGTAATACACCACAGGACACTGCGGCAATTATCATGAGCCACTTTTTCCTATAAAATCAGGACCCGATATCGTTGAAACCCCCCGTACCGTAGGGAACTTTGTTTGGCAGATAGGGTCACAGCGGTTGAGGTATGGGAGGCCTTGGAGAAGTGTAGCAACACGTCAGCCCCAGGGCCAGATCAGGTCCCATATGGGGTTTGGAAAAACATAAGTCGGCTTAACGAAAACGGACTGCCCTTGTTAGTGGACGACCTCCTAAGATCGGGGATTCACCCACCATGCCTGAAAGGGTCAATAGGCGTAATCCTGCCAAAGCCGGGAAAGAGTGACTACAGGGAATGTTCGAGCTTAAGGGTTATTGCTCTAATGCAGACTTTCTCCAAGATTGCGGAACGAATAGTTAATCGACGCCCTATGACGATCGCTTATAAAATGGACATGTATTGCATCAATCAGACTGGAAGCCTGCCACAGAGGTCCACAGTAGATGCAGTCTTATCACTGAAACACTGGGTCAAGGAGAGTCAATTCGCAGGAAAGAAGGTATTAACGGTCTTCGTGGATGTGAAAGGTGGTTTTGACAATGTTAACAATAAGAAGCTCATTGGGATCCTCGAAAGAAACCAGGATGTCCGAACATACATAACCGATTGGATACGGAATTTCGTCGCTTTCCGTAAAGTTACACTGGCCTATCAGGGCAGCTCACGAACGGAATATAGAATCGATCGTGGGATCCCGCAAGGCTCCCCCCTGTCCCCGCTCCTCTTTATGATATATGTTCGTGGTCTACACACGGCAGATAACCAAGAAGAGAGCTTTTCCACTTCATATGTTGGCGACATCCAGATTACAGTTGCGTCCAATTTATGGTACCCAAATTCGCGTTTGCTGGAGAGGGAGGTGGAAAGGATCAACAGTTGAGCAGAAGATCAGGACCCTTGCTTCAGTATCGCCAAGACAGAGCTGGTGCACTAGAGAACGCCGAGAGAGAGGCAAGAGGTCTCTGAGAGTCTGATAGCTTTCAATCTCACGTTATTCAGCCGGCCGGACGAGTGGTAAAATGGCTAGTTTTTTGGGTAGGCGATAACGGAGAAACAAAGACACATTTTACAAAAAGGCAGGCGCTTACACAGGCAGCTTTCTTTCGAATTCAGAGACTATTGATGCTGGGAAAAGGACTCTTACCCTACGGAGCTAGAAGATTGGCCAAGGGCATCTTATTGCCAACAATGCTATACGGGGCAGAGATCCTCACCCCAAGCATCAACATGATGAATAAGATGCAGACGTTTTGGAATCGAGTCCTCAGATGGATCACCAACACCTTCTTCTCTACCAACCTGACGGTGTTGTCGGCAGAGGCGTGTTTAGCCCCGGTCTGACTCTACCTGCTACAAGCGTCCCTAATGGCAGCAGTCCGCATAACATCTGCCATTCGAGGGAATAACAATAGGACTGCAATGCTGCCTGGGGTTTTCCGCTCCCAGACAGTTTTAGATACCCCACGAATAGGAGGAAAGCTTACGACAGAAGTGGCGGTCTACGCCCAAAGGTTTGGGACTCTACTTCTACCACCTCGGTCCAAGTCTGCCTCCCGATTGATGAAATAGGGGCTATGGCTGCTGGGACATATCAGTCAAGGCCCTTTCCGGTAAAGCCAAACCGACTCGCAATGGTTCAAGATGACGCCGCAAAGGCGTATATCGAGGCCAGGGAGTGTGTTAGGAAAGCGGTACATAAGAGATAGGTACAGGAGGCATACCCGGAGTACTATATATATCGACCACCGTACCGCGATTGCTGGACTTTCATGACGCTCATGAAATTCAAGGCCAGCAGGATACACCAGATGAGATCGAACAAGAGCTATCTAAGAGGGCAGGCAAACTGGTCAAGCCAGGACCAGGATCTGACTTGTGACCTATGTCTACAGTCAGTTCAGACCTTTGAATACGTGATTACTGTTTGCCCCGACCTGGCTTGGCCAAAGGAGGGGGTAAATCAGGGGATGTTTGACATAAGCCCAGGCTCAGCCCTATGGGAAAGAGGGGATAAAGGGAAAGCCTTGATGACGGGTTTTGTTTCCTTTGTAACGCAGAATAGGTTGAATTTTCCAGTTAGGTTGGGAATTTTTCCGTTTACCAGAGACTTGGACTTGAGGTCATGATTTTTATTTTTCGCCCTGGGGCTGATGAATTGATGTTTATGATAGTGTTTCTATTATCATTTGTTATTTTATGGGGGAGGCGAAGTTTCTTATGTTATTGGGGTTTTAAGGCCATACCTCAGGGTGAACGCCAGGATTTTCCTGTACTTAGTACCAATAAAACCACGGATTTAACATAAAAATACAAAAATTAAGATTGTCAATGTGAAACTTCTCTAAATTAAAGTTCTTCTCAAGAGGATGATTGCTTTTTTTCAAAGTAGAGTGCCAATCGTCTGTGTTTAAGTCGAATTCTAAAGGCCATCAAGACCCCTCCCTACTTCAACTATAAATGAGCACCCATCTCCACTCAGGGTTTACCAACTCCGAACTTCCTCAAGGTTAGCTGTGGAGATATACGGATCGCACGGATACTGAGAGTCCAGCAATCGAATTGGTTTTCTGCAATGGCCTCATTTATATCAGCAGGAGAGAAAAACGTTGTAGATCGAAGTCTTGACAGTGGCCTAATGTGATGTGGACTTGGGACTCGTTAACTCAGTTAAGATGCTGTTACTTTTTACAATTCTCTCTATGCAAGTTTTGTAGTCAATCTGGTCTACTTGGCCAATTGTCATCTATTCAAGTAACTACTTAGCTCCTCCGGTAAGTGACACTACTGTATTCGCTAAATGGGCACCAAAGAGTACCAATAGTTCATTAACCTCCTCAACTATGATAAGAAATAATACCCTCAGAGTCCTATAACGTCACGCAGGAATGGTATAGGTCCTAGTCTATAAGCTGTTCTACTCTAGAGATTTATCCAGACAAACCTCCTTTAGTCCTGGATGTACTGACCAATTTTCCTAGCGGCACACACCTCCTAGAGGGAGATTATTAACTTAGAGTAACCCAGTGGTGCCATCTGCTGTCAATACTGACAATTTGCCTTTGTCGCCCTTTGCCTACCCCCATTATATACCCAGCGGACAAGGTTTCTTCCCTCGACCATGCCGACATATCTGGTGTTATATGACCACCTCCAGGAGCCCAATTTTATTAGCCTTTTACCAACTGTCACAATTTGCCACCTATCTTAATGGCGGTTTACCAATATACTCTAAGTCAAGCCCAAGTAGCTTTTATTATTTTTCGCATTTCGTGTAACATTGAAGGTAAGGTAACTTAAGGTACACGATTCTATACTTGATTCCTAAGGAAGGATAACTAGATCCTAACAGGGCCTGAAACAATTCAAGGTCTGCTTAACAAACCTATATCTAGCTACAGTGTCAAGTGCAAGGAGTCTATTGTTTGAACTTAATTCCACTATCATTAAACACTATTTACATGAACTTAGCATGCCTGACAGGCAATATATGGCTTACCAATATTTCCTAGGTTCTTCTAGTTACTGGGCCAAGCCAGTTACCATATCTAACTCTGGTAGTAGGTTACCCTGCCATGCTTAGTTTCCTTACCTAACTCTGAGAGAAGGTTATCCACTGTAACTTGGTTACCCTACCAAACTGTAGTTAATGGTTACCTAGTCTTACTGGGTTTCCCTACCCAACTAGGTACTTAGATACTTTTAGATTTAAAGTACCTTCACTTTCCTTGTTACATTTACAGGTCAATACTACCGTTCCTTGCCATGCCCCCTCAAGCTCTCTGGCTGTGAACATAATCTGTAAGCTATACCAACTAATATGTAAGAGCGTTACACTACTCCGCTATTCCACAAGTCTGTCCGCAGATTAAGTTATCTCCAGTCTTTGGAGACCGCTTCTTTCTGCTTAGCATAGTTTCATTCTTGATGGTCCCTGGGCTTCAAGGGATATGGTTAAGGAACTTGACCAAAGTTCCCGGTACTGTTCCTTCAAACGTCTTTGGTGCTTCACTTGAATTTTCTTCCGCACAGTTCCTGTCCGATAATACCAAGTATTGGACACATCGATGAAGGAACTGGCCTTTGGCACTTCCATACCATCAGCTGTTTACTATAGTATCGATTTCATAGCTAATCTCCAAGTTAATAATGTCTTGTACAGGTACCTCATTTGCTGACCTACCTATCGGGCCTTCCTTTTACAGCTCTAGGAGTCTAACATTGAAGACTGGATAGATTGTCTAGCAGGCGGATAGCTATAGCTGAATGGCGCCTGTTCCTTTATTTTACTTAATTACAAAGGGGAATAAAGATTTTATAGTCTAGCTTTTACAAAAGTCACCTAGTGCAAATGTTTCTTCTATCTAACATAAGACGGAAGGCTTTTCTTGCTCAGCCTTGTGTGAAATATTCCAGGGTGACATACTCTGGAGATTGTAGTTACTTTTGATCACGCCATTTCCTAGGTTGCTCCTGAGCCCTCTGTAGTGTTTCTCGAATATCTTGCAAAGTGCCTTTACAGTGCTTCATTATAAGCTCTCTCTTTAGGTGTATTCCTTGATGATCGAACACTGCCCCTGACCAGTTTGTCCTCAGGGTAATCCTATAGCTTACCTCAAAGGGCAATCCCTTTGAAAAGTCAGATACAAACCTATATTATGCGTGTTATACTACGGGTAATAGGGCTACCCAATCCTTTTGCGGATATGAATAATAGCTTCTTAAGTCATATTCTACCGCCTGATTTACTCTCTCAGTTTGCACTCCAGTGTCAGAATGGAAGACAGTAGAGACAGTGAGTTTGACTTGGAGTAACTCCATGAAACTCATCCAAATCTTAGATGTGAATCTCGTATCGCGGTCAGAAATAATAGATTCTGGGAGCCCATGCAATCCACATACTTCCTAGGGGATGATTCGAGCCAGTTCCTTAATGAGCACCTCCATAGCAAGAGGGATAAAGTTAGACATGTTGGAAAATCAATAAACTATGACCTATAACTTGGTATACCCAGCTGACACCGGTATGGCCCCAATAAAGCTCATGGGTATTGCATTCCAGGGCCTCATGGGCCCCTCTACAGGTTGGAGCAAGCCTAGCATCTCATGCCTTATTGTCTTACTTCGTTGACAAGTATCACAAGTACCAATATATTTTCGTAACTGAGTCTGCATGTTGGGCCAAGAGAGATTCGCTTTTACACGCACTTTGGTCTTATATATTCTCAAATGTCGTGCAATGTGGGAATCCTGTTCTGCCTCCATAATTGTCTACTTTAAGACCTTGTCCTTCGGGAAATACTATTAGTTCTTATAGGTTATCAGACCATTTTCTACCTCAAACTGGATGTCACCAGTTGTTCCATTCTCGTCTTCCGCCCAGAGGACTGCAAGGTATCCTTCATCTTTTTCTGCCGCAACCTTTAGAGGTTTTTAAGAAATCAGACTGCAAGCGATAACCCAGAGAGGTCTGTAGCATTTGGGATCGCAGTAGGACGCATTACTGGTGAACGTGCCATTGACCAGGACGAAAAAATGTTAGTTGTAATATATCACTCCCCATTTCAGGGCAGTAGTCCCAACGCCTTGATAACACATCTGCCTCATCATTCAGCCATCCTTATCCGTAATCCAACTTGTAGTTAAACAGCTGGATGTATTCTGCCCAGCGGTTCTGCCTGCCATTCAAGACCTTGGATATCTTAAATTATTCCAAATTCTCGTGATTAGAATATACCACTATTTGGTCCTCAACCAACCACAAAAGATGATCCTATACCTTGAATGCAGCAACTATTGCAGCAATCTCTAGATCATGAACATCATATTTTACCTCTGTGGGCAAGAACTTCCTGCTATGATAGGCTACAGGAGGACACCTTTGGTCATCACTGAAGTGCATGAGTACTACTCCTAATGCGAAATCACTAGTGTCAGTTTCCAACTTACTTGGAAAAGAGTCATCAAAGTGTGTCAGAATGGAACCTTTAGTGAACAACTCCTTTAGATGTTCTAATGACCACTCACAAGTAGCCAAACAGTCCAACTTTTTCATCCTTCTTAATCAGATCCGTAATAGATGTTACTATCTTGATAAACTCATTCATGAATGGACAATAGAGGTTTGCAATGCCCATGATGCATATGACATCAGTTATGGTCTAAGGAGTCTTCCAAGTCTTTGATCTACGGAACCTTTCCAGTCATCATAGATATCATGTTCTCAGATATCTTATGGACTAAATGTTACACTTCCCATTGATGGAAGGTGGACATCTTGATGCTAACACACTAACTAGCCTTTTGCACTCTTTCTATCACCTGATGGGCCAGAGAGACATATTCTTCAGTTGTCTCCCAGTATATTAAGATGTTATTCATCTAAGCGATAACTTGGGTATCAAGTATTTCTCTGAATATGCTATTGATCATACTATGGAATGCAGATGGTTCGTTGCATAGGCCAAACAGCTCTACTGTATACTCATATATGTGATAATGAATCTTGAAGGCAGTTTTACATTCCTCACGCAAAGCTATCCAGATAAGACAAAAGCTATTCTTCAGGTCCAGCATGGTGTACACTTTGGCTTTCCCAAGCCTATCCCTAAGCTTGTTCATCAATTGCAACAGATACATATTTCTCATATTAAACTTATTAAGCCTACCGTAATAGATGAAAAACTATATTGTACTCTCTGGCTTAAGGAAAAATACCATTAGAGTATCATCTGGTGAACTAGACTACCCTAACATTCCTTGTTTGTCCATTTCACGGATGGAGTCATACAAGATATGTAACTCTCATTTGGACAGTGTGCATACTAGCTCAAAGGGTGGATTGGTTGCAGGTTCGAGTTCCATCTTATAATCACACTGACTATGGCTGGGCAGTATAGTTATATTTTGTTGGCTTAAAGTTTCCGCATAATTGTTGTATTCAGGGAGTTGATTGACACTAATCCTCTTTCCATCTTCTCCAGTATACACAGCCATTCCCAACCTATATACCTGGCCACAATCCTCACCTATGACCTCCGCACTTATGATTGACTCCATCCATCTATTACCACATACACAATTCATCCGACAAAACTCCGTGTGCTACTTCCAGGAACTTTTATCACAATCAATATCAGAATTGTGGTATTTTGACTACGACTTTGGGAGATTGCCATCAACCTCGGTGTTAGGCAAACCCCCAAGATCAAAACTCATATTATTTACCTGGTCTCCAATCCTCATTTTCACCATCTTGGTTTAATGATTTCAATATCCAGATATTTGCTTCCTGCTTGCATCAGAGATTGGTGTCAGAAGATTGTTATCAATATATAGTAACTGCCTCTTTCTGACCCACCAACTACTCAACATTGCACCCGTAGCTCTACTATCCAACAGATATACTTCTTATTTACTGCTTCATAAAGTTACAATCCAAATGGACTTTTATACGTATTGGCCTAGTGTGGGATCGTGGGCCACATAGCCTCTGCCGCTTAGAGGGTCTTTCTTCGCTAACAGGTTTAGTTCGCTTAAGCTTCTTAATTTATCTTACATTATAATATGTATAGTTTGTGTATTTACTATCATGCAACTGGGATTGCATATATTGAACCCTCTACTGGTAAACTTGCAAAACAACTTTCAATTGGTAATCAAGTCCTGCCTGATTGACGCACAGAACCAACAAAATCAAATGAAAATAGACAATCGCTTTTGGCCTTTCCCTGCTCAAGAAATGAACTAAGTAAATAAGAAATAAACCCTCTCAACCCTAAATACAACAGAGAACCCTAACCCCATCCTGCCCTGCATCATGGAATCAGCCCTGTTTTACTGGCCCGGAGGAGGGGACTCACCGAGTTCCATTTCTATTTCTTTCTACACTTTTCCTCCAGGCCTAATTGTAAGGAGTGACAGTAAGTCACCAGGTTTCTTTTAGAATTGTTAAGATGACTTACCTATTCACTAATGTCAGTATCAATCTTTAATATCGGAGGAATTCTACTGAGCTCAGTAAGGTATTTTGCAACAGGAGGAGCCTCTATGCCTCAATCTTTGGACATAGTTGAAGTTCCTGCCTGTAACGTCCCCTAGATCAGTTGGTATAGCTTACCGAACCTCAGCCCAGCCAGTGGTCCTACTAAGACATGGACAGGAACGGTACCAGACACCTGCAAATTGACATAGCAACCATAAGTACCTTTCATAAAGAAAGGGTACTTAGGTACCTAGTTAGATAGGGTAACCCAGCAAGCCCGGGTAACCTTGGTGCACACTTAGGTAGGGTAACCCCGCTAGACAGGGTAACCCAGAGCTACAGTTAAGCAGGGTAACCCTCTTGAGTAGGGTAACCCGGAGGCATGGTTAGGCAGGGTAACCCTTTAGATAAGGTAACCCATCTCCTCAGTTAGGCAGGGTAACCACTTAGGCAGGGTAACTGGGAAGCCCTCGGAAAACTTGGTAAGCAGTGTAGGCGCCGCCGGGCATGCTACCTTCGTGTAACTTGGTGTTTCTAGCTCATGGAATCGTGTGTAACAAATAGGTCAGTTACGCGAAACCTTCTGGTGACGCAAAGGGGTGTTATACAGACTTCCACTGCGATTTGCACCATGAGAGGGCCCTGTTACCCTACCTTGGGGATCGCGGGTGAAATCGTGGATCTCAAGTTACCCTCCCCTATCGTTACGCGAAACGCGAAATCCTACTACAAGTACCCCAGGGTGTTTGGAGTGATTTTGGCGCGCCCAACACCCCCTTGCGGCTCCCACGTTCGCCCCTTGCGACGGGTGGGAAAGGGTGACAGTTGGTAAAAGCCTAACAAAACTGAGGAATCGAAGGTGGTAGCGTAACCCCGTATACGTCACCGCCGTCCTTCCGACCAGATACTGTCCGCAGGTATATATAGGGGTGGGCGACGGCCGACCTGGGCAAGTTGTTAGTATTGACATAAGATGGCCTTCCGCGGGTACTCTATGTCCCTATAATCCCTATGGGAGGTATGGGGGTCCCACGGAATAGCTATCTGAGACGGGGATAAGCGGAAGTTTGTCCGGATAAAACTCTACTAATTACACAACGATAGCCCAGGTGCTATACCATCACTGAGGGACATTACAGGACTCTAAGAGGCATTCAGTCTTATCACGGCTAAGGTGATCCCTGAACGGTTG
>QFET01007744.1:0-60717 GCA_003316355.1 Tuber calosporum | reverse complement strand
ATGATAGAAACAGACGCATCAAACTATGTCTGTTCCGGTATCATATCCCAAATGGACCCCGAACAGGTTTGGAAACCTATAGCGTATAGGTCTAAAACCATGTCACCAGCGGAGTGCAATTATGACATTCACGACAAAGAACTACTGGCCATAGTTCAAGCTCTGAAGGAATGGAGGAAATATGCACAAGGAAGCCAGCACCGGATTAGGATCATCACCGATCACAAAAACCTGATACCATTCACAACAACAAAAGAACTGAATGGACGCCAAATTCGATGGAGTGAGGAACTGAGTCAGTTCAATATCCAAATCAAATATCGACCAGGAAAACAAGGAGGAAAACCAGACGCACTCACAAGAAGGTCAGCGGACCTGCCAACACCAGAGGACGAAAGGAAAACTCAACGCCAAAGAATATTACTACCACAGGAAATATTCTCCCCAGGGAACGAAGCAGAAGACTCAGGATATGAATCGGAGTTGGCCATCAGAGAAATGAGAGTGCACGAACTGAAAGAAACATCACACGACCAGAAGATGAAAGATGCTTCAGAAAATGATCCCCAGTTTAGGGAAATTCGAAGAGCATTACAGGAAGGACAGAAAGAACTTCTCCACATAGCCCTAGGGCTATGCGAATGGAAGGAGGACTGTATGTGGTATGATGGGAAACTCTGGATCCCAGGAAAAGAAGAGATCAAGACGGACATTATAAGAAGACACCATGATGGGCCAAACGCAGGACACGGAGGAACCACAAAAACAACGCAACTCATATGTCGGCAATACTAGTGGCCTGAACTTCGCGCAGAAGTGAAACAGTACGTGAAAAATTGCGACATATGCCAACGGACGAAACCTGTCAGACATGCGCTATATGGACTATTGAAGTGGTTGGAAGCCCCAGAAAATCCATGGAAATCGATAGCCATGGATTTCATCACAGGACTGCCAATGTCAGAAGGAAATGACGCGATTTGGGTGGTCATAGATCGCCTGACAAAAATGGCACATTTCCTTCCCTGCAGAACGGATATGACGGCAAAAGAGTTTGTCAGAATGTTCGTGGACAACGTGTTCAGACTCCATGGACTGCCAGAAGATATTATCAGCGATCGAGGATCTCTATTCACATCGGAAGTGTGGAAGGAAATGGCTCAACAAATGAACATTGAAAGAAGGTTGAGCACGGCATTTCACCCAGAAACGGACGGACAAACGGAAAGGACCAATGGACTTCTCGAACAGTATCTTCGAGCCTATGTCAACTATCAGCAAGACAACTGGGCAGGACTCCTCTCCACAACAGAGTTTGCATACAACAACTCTTATCAAGAAACAATAAGAGAATCACCGTTCTATGCAAACTACGGACATCATCCCGTGCACGAACCCATAGGACACTTGATTGGTGGAAAAATAACTCATGCACAAGATATGAGTCAACTGCATGAGCTATTAAGAGCAGAAATGACCTCAGCCCAGCTGAGATCAAAGGAGGATGCCGATCGACACAGAAAACCCGATCCAAATCTCAAATCAGGCGACCAGGTGTGGTTGCGGGCAAAAAATATTAGGACCACAAGACCATCCAAGAAATTGGATTACAAGAAGTTGGGACCGTTCAAAATCTTGGCTAAGGTGGGAAGAAGGGCATATAAACTCGACCTACCACCCTCACTCAAGATCCACCCAACAATCCATATTTCTCTCTTAGAAACCTATAACGACAACCCGCTACCATCACAGACCAAACAACCTCCGCCCCCGATCGAGACAGAAGGAGACCCGGAATTCGAACTTGAAGAGATAATAGACTCCCGTCTATACCGCAAGAAACTGCAATATAGAGCCAAGTGGACGGGCTATAGTGCAGAACACGACCAAGAGTGGTATCCAGCAGCAAACTTCGAGAATGCAGAACGAGCAGTCCAACAATTCCACGAACGATATCCCGCTAAGCCAGGAGGTTCTGGAGGGATATTGGCAAGGATTGAAGCATAAAGAAAGTGCCGAAAGGGCACAAAGAGGAGGAGAGAAACTGGACGTGGACCAAACGGAAAAGAAAGAGGAGGAACAAGACTTATCAGACTGGGAGTGGAGTATCCACAAATCAAAAAGAAGAACAGACACGGACACCGAACATGCAGCACTATCATTGGTGGCATGTGCCGATGACGAATGCAACATCCACAAAGGAGACAAGGACGGTCACGGATGGTTCCCAAGAGCACCAACGAAACACCAACGCAACATTAGCTGGAGAGCATGTTACAACGATCAATGCCGAATCCATAAGGCAGAGAAATTGAGAGGAGGATTTTTTCCGAAAAAATGGGGACAACCGAAGAAGATTGGAAAACATGTTCACAGGAGTGAACAGAAGGATTGGAGGGGGGATAAAAAAGTCCGATTCGCCGACAAGAATTGGGATATCAAATGGGAATCAGACAACGAGAACGAGGAAGACACCCCTACGGAAATCGATTCCACAACGGTGGAAGAGATGAGACAAAAAAAAGAAAACTTGCAAACCCAACTCGCAATGGCACATACGAATATCGAAGTCATGAGACTAAGAACCAACGAAAACGAAACCGAATTTCAAAAACAAATCGAGAACCAGAGGAAGAAACTAGGACGAGAAAGATCAGCGAGAAAGGAACTGGAAGGACATGTGGGAATGCTGGGAGCATTGGTGGAGAGAATTCGCGATGGAATCAGAGGAGACCTCTACTACGGTAGATGGTAGGACAAGAAGCCTAATGGGACTTAGGCAATAAGAGAGGGGAGCTAATGTCACGATTGCCTAGAAGAGCGCTAGGCAGGAAGGACAGAAAAGCAGAGTAAGCCTTGTGAGGCTTACGAGGATTCCGCACACATGATCACTTTAGAGTCATGTGGGTTTTGCACATGACGCACACTTGTGAGTCATGCGGTTATTATGAGTTGATTTC
The DNA here is from genome assembly GCA_003316355.1 of Tuber calosporum. Classification (NCBI taxonomy): domain Eukaryota; kingdom Fungi; phylum Ascomycota; class Pezizomycetes; order Pezizales; family Tuberaceae; genus Tuber; species Tuber calosporum. The sequence goes on along the minus strand of QFET01007744.1, from coordinate 57,757 downwards.
GCACACATGATCACTTTAGAGTCATGTGTGTTTTGCGCATGACGCACACTTGTGAGTCATGAGGTTATTATGAGTTGATTTCGCACACATGACCACTTTAGGGTCATGTGGGTTTCGCTCATGACACACATTTGTGAGTCATGAAGTTATTATTAGTGCAGATGACCTTCGCACTTAGAAGGTCATATGATGTATGAGTTTCACATGGCTGCGCACTTGCACAGCCATAAGGTTTAGGGTTGCGGGAAGAAGCCTATATAAGGACCCATAGGGGAACAGGTAGATAGCTCTTCACGCAACCATCTTTGTTATTTCCTATCTATAACTTTATCAAATCAAACCTTCATTCCGCTCTCCCTCTAGCGACCTCTAGTTGAAGTTGACTGTCAGATTCTTCTATCAAGTGCTCGAGAAAACTATTGGACTTGGAGTAGTCGCAATAGTAGTGAGCAAGGCGTCTTGATAGACTGAATCATATATCGTTGCCGGTTGCGCGATATAGATAGTCGAACCTTAACATTCAGTGGTGAAGGAGAGGACTTTAAACCAGAAGTGTTCGATCGTTGGTACCAGTCAGTCCAGTTATACCTAAGACTACATGGAGTCGACTCCAAAACAGACAGAGCGGGAAACTATTGGATACTGTACACAGAAGGGAGAGCTCAAGAAGCAACTTTCCAGGCGGCAGACAAATATGGCGAAGACTTAACCAGAGATCAGCTTATTGAGTGGTTAAGATAACGATTCCAGTCATCCATACAGAAGGATGACCTTAACAAACGATTCCACGAGATTGAGCAAGTCAAGAATGGGAAGACGCAGCGCATCACAACGGTGGCTACAGACCTGTTGATGTACTGATAATGACTACCCGAAGGCACCATTTCCGAATATGCCTTCATCAAAAGGTTCTTCCAATGTATGCACACTAGGCTAAGGCGAGATGTCGAAACATGGTATGTTTCAAGCGAATCAATCCAGACTACGATAGCCTATGCAGAGAGAGTCGATGCTATCCTCCACGATACAAAAGCCTATGGAAAGGAAAAGCAGAAAGATCGTTACAAGGAAGACAACTCCAAGAAGGACAACAAACCTCAAGGGAAGAAAAAGGAATCAAGTAAAACAAAGACTGCAAGAGAAAAGGGAGCATGCTTTACCTGCAGAGGTAAAGGACATATGGCAAAGGATTGTCCTAGCAAAAACGACAAAGGCAAAGGAAAGACACCCAAGAAGGAGACATCAACAGATCGAGTTGAAGAAGCCAGCAGCGAAGAGGAGGTATATGTCAATGCCTTAGAGGTCGAGACCAATGCATCAGCACAGACCACGCTACCCAAGGGTGATAAGAGTCACACAGCATTGGAAGGAACGATCCTAATTAACGGCAAACAAGCGAGAGTCCTATATGATACAGGAACAATAGGTACAGACCTATTAAGCGCAACCTTTGTCACTACACATGGAATTCCATTTACCGAAATGGCAACTCCTGCAACCATTCACATGGCTATGAAAGGGTCACGATCTGAATCCCAGAAAGAATGAAAGGTCTGCATATCAATTGGGAAGATGAAGACTACTGGAAATAGAATGATGGTGGGAAACTTAGCCAAGTACGATGCCTTAATAGGAATACCATTCCTATCACGAAACGAATCATCAGTCGAATGTGGAAAGCTGAGGATTCACTTTCCTGACCACAAGATATGGGTCAATTGCACGCCAACAAGTGCCAGAATTCGAGCAGCTGTGACAAGCACAGAAGAGATAATGGAACAATACCCGTAGGAATTCCCAGATCCGATTCCTGAAAGGTTACCAACTTTAAGGAAGATCAATCACCGAAACAGATTAAAGGATCCAGAGAATCTGAAAACGATGCCAACATACTCAGTACCAGAAAATACGAGATTCGACTCAGAGCATGGCTGACCAGAAACAGCGAGAAGGAGTCAATGAAAGGGCAGAAGTGCCAGGAGCAGCACCAATGTTTGTATCTGTCAAAGGGAAGACTGATGGCAGGATCAGATGTCCGGCGGACCTAACAGCGAGAAATGATAATACGCGGAAGGATGATGAACCTCTTCAGAACCAAAGGAGATTACTCAATGCACTAGCAAGGGCTCGATACAGGAGCAAGATTGACCTAAGTGACGCCTATTTTCAAATCAGGGTGCACCCTGACGCTGTTAAATATAACAGTATCAAAATACCCTTTGGGGGTTTCGTCAGCAAATTTATGTTACAAGGAGACATGAATGCACCAGGTACATTTTTGAGGATCATGTCAGACCTACTCGCCGACGTCCTGGGAGAATTCGTGTGGGTGTACATCGACGATATACTCATATTCTCCGATACAGAGTCTGACCACTTGAAACACATTCAAGCGGTCTGTGACAAGTTGGAAAAAGCGGAGTTCTTTGCAAGCTGAAAGAAGTCGGACTTCTTCGCTAAAGAATTGCAAGTACTAGGCCACGTCATCGATGACAAGGGGCTTAGAGCATCACCTGAAAAGATCAGGAGGATTGAGGAGTGGGAAAGACCGAAGAATAAGAAACAACTTCAGGAGTTCCTAGAATTGGTAAACTACATTAGCCAATTCCTACCACATATCGCAACTATAACAGCACCCATGACGGACCTTACCCGAAATGAGGAGTTTGTTTGGACACCAACACATGATCAATGCATCGAGAATGTGAAGGAAATCGCTAAACAGAATCAGGTCATGAGACTGATCAACCACACCTCAGGACAAAAGATATGGCTCATTATGGATGCCTCTGACACAGGGGTAGGAGCTTGGGTAGGACAAGGAGACACACCTGAAACGGTGAGGCCTGCGGCATTGCACAGCAGGAAATTTACCCTCTCACAAATGAATTATGGAACTACCGATAAGGAGGCACTTGGGATTATGGATGCCTTAACCTCCTTTGATCATATTCTTGCAGGGCATGAATTTACGATCATAACCGACCACCAACCACTGGTGTGCCTGAGGACAGCCAAGAACCCCTCACGCAAGCAGCTGAGGTGGCGAACCCACTTGGGGAAATACGAGGCAAAGATATGTTATAGGCCTGGGAAGGGAAACTATTTAGCTGACGGTCTTTCCCGTCTTCATGAGCAATTTGATCCAGAACCAAACTACGCTCAAGACCCCACCAACGAACAAGATTCAAACCCTCACAACATACCTTTTACATCCTCAAATATGTCACGCTTTGAACCACTTCCTGTTGAGGAACCACTTTTATCGGATAACTCAGATTGATCTATCAGGGCAGGAAACGATTGGGGAGCCAGAGTCACCCTAGAGATTAGTGATGATGAGAGAAATCATGCGGCCATGCACTGGAGCGCATGCTATGATCGCCAGTGTACTATCCATGAGGACGTGAAGCTTAGAGACAAGATAGTTCTATCCGAGCTAGTCTCTACCTACGAAGAAAGGAATAGTTTCTTGTTACCTCTGCGACCGGTACTGGACCTGGATGCTATCAGGCGACACCTGAATGAACAGCTAGGGGACATGAGTTCGGAGTATCAGGACCATGACAGTCCTTACCAACAACTATCAATGGAGCCTAAGCAGCCTCTCTACTCCAATGCGGCATGCGGCCAACCAAGGCTTATACTAGTCATCGAGCCACCTACCCTCCCTCACCACCAGCGTAGACTCTACCAACTTCACGAAGACGACGAGGAGGAAGTACCACGCCTGGAGCGAGTACAGGATGATCGGGATACGGCAGCAGTAGTGGCAGAAATAAGCAGCCAATGGAGAAGACAGATGGTAGAGGCCTACAGGAACGATGATCTGTACAAGCACGCTTCTGACGCTAGCAACACTGGGAGAGGTGGCAAGCTATTCCACTATAGGATCGGCGAAGGACCAATGTATGCAACGACCAGGGGTGGTCAAGATTGCCTATACATACCTAAGGGACATGCAGTGAATGGAAGGACACTCAGGGAGATCGTTATTGATGAGATTCACAACAGAGGACACCATAGCGCAGATAGGAACCTACACTATGCTACAGAATACAAATTCTGGCCTGAGATGAGGAAGGATTTTCGAGACTATGTTCGCCAATGCGATTTATGCCAAAGGAATTAGGAACGCAACAAGCTACCTGAAGGAGAGGCACAGTCTATGTAAGTACACTCTGTGATATTCACCTCTTAAGCTATCGACTTTGCAGGACCATTCAACAAATCTGGAAACAACAAGTACGATACAGTACTAGTGGTTGTCGATAGGGCGGTTGGAATCACTTGGTTTATCCCTACGCATTCAAACAGTCAAGCTATAGAGACCCACACCCTCCTCCGGCACCATATTTTTACTCCACATGGAGTACCTACGTTGATTATTAGCGATGCTGACCCACATTTTACCTCACGATTTTGGGCCCAAAGCATGAAGTCTTTGGGGATCGAACACATCAAGGCAGTACCTGGACACCACAAAACCAACGGCCAGGTTGAGAGAAAGATTAGGGAACTTAAGACCGCCTTGAGGAATGTTGTTAACAAGCGCCAGAACAACAGGCTACTTACGCTTCCCGAGATAGCAGCCTACGAGAATGCAGGACATTCTGATGTCCTGAACATGTCACCATACAAAGCTGTGTATCGACGAGATTACCCTATGCAGTCGACTATCATAGTCAGAAACACCCAGGTGCCTGCCTCCGATGACTTCCTGAACAGACACCAGGAATTGCGTAGTGAGGCCTATCAGTCTGTTAAGATGGCAAGATTTAGGAGCACCAGGATGGCAGCAAGAAGAAGGACCACCCACAAACCCATTGATGTGGGCAAACGATTGTTAGTCTGGGGAGACCTGTTCGCTACAGAATCTGGTAGAAGCAAGAAACTCGAACCCAGATGGCGAGGACCCTTCTAGGGGTTGGAATACGACTCCCACACACAGAACTACACAGTTAAGATGGACGCTAGGATTTACTGCCGCAAGGAAGGGGTATTTCATTGCTCTACAGTTAAGAGGTTCATGGAGAACGACGATTAGAGGTTCCCTGGCAGAGCCCATGCGAAACCAGCGCCCATCGTCATTGAAGATGTACCGGAATGGGAAGTTGAACAAGTGTTGGACCACCGCCAGCACTATGGACGAGACCAGTTTCTTATTAAGTGGAAAGGTTATGTGGATACTGAGAACAGCTGGAAGCCTGTCGAAGGATTAGAAAACGCTATGAACCTTGTCCAGGATTGATGGACAGAAAATTGTCCAGGCGACGAGTTTCCCATCATTACGGGATATATCGAGATCGGATTCACGCCAAAGACGCCGGTTTACGGGGAGTTTGCTGATGAAGGATAGGTGGACTATGGGTTTTGGAAACCCTATTTGGAAAGCGACTATGACGACTCTGGAGTCTCGGATGATGGCGAGATTATCAAGACCTGGTTTTAATTTTTCGCAATTCGGGATATTGTTTTTGGGTTTTTTGTTTTTAGAAACACTTGTTTTGTTTCCGGGGTGTAACCGGTATTGGTTACTATTGCTAAGGCTGACAAGGCTAACAGAACCTAGCAGGGCTAGATAGAGGTTAGTTGTTTTGTTATTGGTTTCAAGTATCGTTTGATACTTAGTTTGTTTTATGTTGGGTTTCATGTGTCAGGCGGATACCGTGATGTTTTATGTTTTGTTTCATGTATCGGGATGATACATATTTTGTTTGCAGTACCGTTTAGGTGCATGAGGCATTTGTTTGATTGGAGGACTTTACAAGCGGAGCTTGGTTATGTCCTTGATTGGAAATCAAATGGAAGAAGATGTAAAGCTTTGGAAAAGCGAGATCATGTATTTAAAGACTGCCCGTCTGGAGCTTAGACAGGGCAGACTTCGACAAATAGAGTTTTCAATATACTTGGTTGAGTAGTTACTTCTTTTCAGTTCACACGAAACCACAGCAAGTAAGTCTAGGACTTAGCGTAGCTGGCGATATAGTAATTGATACTCTTTGACAACCTATGAAGATCTCCGGTAGCTATCACTTCCTTGAAGTCCTGACAGTTTGGGATCTGAGTTAGTTATCGTTATACCTTACTGAGACGCATCCCTTTGGTGCCTGATACACCCAGGGAGGCATTACCCTGGACCTCAGTACGGAAGACAGTCAATTCAACCCAAGTCCTTTTAAACCCGTAACCCCTCTCCCTGATCCATGGAAGCGGGACAGACTAGCGCTAGCATGGGACCTTTAGAGGTTGTCAACTGGGAATAAGTTTAGCATAGATCATAAGAAGCCTTCCAGAAACGAATATTTATCATGGGTCGGCTGGACAACAGAATAATTGGATAACAGGAACAGGATTCCTAATACCATTAAAAAAAGGAAGTTGGAACACAGTGAGAAACTACACCCAGCTAGTTCGCAGGCTAAATGGGGCGGGGTAAATCTGTCCCAAACCTGCACTGCTGCTTTGTAGACGGGTGAGGCATGAAAGACTCATTTGGTTATCGAGGCGAAGCTTGTAGAATCCTCTGAGCACAAGAATGCAGATTATCACCTAATGATACAAGTGCGGCTCCACTTGGGCAAAGACCGGTGTGTGGGAATCCTTGAGCAAGGGGTAAAGACCGATAGTAGTGGGCTGCCCAGTACACCAAGCGTAGGGATAATGTAGTTTGTCAGAGGAAGCTACAATAGCTGAAAGCGTGGGGACATGGTAACAAACACCTTCACTATAGTTACAAACCGGTACGAACATGTCATAAAAACGACCCGCACAGGCCCATCTGGCCTAAATAAGAAAATCAATACCCTGGTAACCGTGCCAGAATATTATACCTGCCCAGAAAGGAGGATAAATATTGAAGCTATTGGCAAAAGAATCTCTGCATACATGCTATTAGATTCAGGATTTAATATTTTCCTGGTCTATCAAAATCTGGTGAACCAGTATGTGATCCCTTACAAAATACACAATCGCACACAAAATATCCTTACCTTCGTAGGGACCCCTGCAGCAGGGGCAGGAAAACATTACACTCACTCAATTCTCTTAGAAATTGGGACAAAGGAACACAGATTACACAAAACTTGTGAGATCGCCCCAGCGGGAAGATATGATTTGATCATCCAATTTGGCTGGTTGCATAAGGAACACCCTATCTGAAACATTGAACACCTACAAAGATGGGTATTCAATCATGACAAGTGTCAAAGCCATGTCCACGATGAGGACTTGGAAAAATAATTTGAATGGGATGAGACAGTAGCCTTTGAACCGGAGGCTAAATACAGGGCGAGAATAGAGTGTGCCAATCGAGAAAATATCCAGGCTTTGGAAAACATGACCCAATAATATCAGGAATACAAAAAGGTATTCTTTCCAGAAACCGGAGAAAAGCTCGCTAGCAGAAGGACTTTCGACCACGCGATTGACCCGCTCCCGGGCATGGTACCACCTTGGCAATCAATATACCCGATATAAGCTGATCAACTTGACTTGCTGTGCAAATACTTACAGAAAATGCAAGATCAAGGAGGGATCCAAGAAAGCAAGTCATGCGCAGGGGCACCGATTTTGTTTGTACCTAAACCAGATGGGTCAATGAGGTTATGTGTAGACTATCGACAATTAAACAAACTGACAATAGCCAACAAATACCCATTGCCGCTGATGAGCGAACTCCGCGATAGAGTCGCTGGGGCAACCGTGTTCACAAAGCTTGATCTCAAGGATGGATAGCACCTACTCTGGATCAAGGAGGGAGATGAATGGAAAACCAACTTTCTCACACGGTTAGGGCACTTTGAATACAAAGTAATGCCATACGGGCTGGTTAACGTACCCGCCACATTTCAGGGATTGATGAATAAAATCCTGTGAGATTTTCTGAACCATGGTGTGGTGGTATACCTGGACAATATCCTAATCTACTAAAAAACTGTACATAAACACGTTCAATTAGTAAAACAGCTCACAGCTCAGCTAGAAGAATATGATTTAGTGGTATCAACCACCAAGTCAGTTTTCCATACAGATAGCGTGGAATTCTTAGGATATATCTTGGCGGCAAATGGGGTCACAATAAGTGAAAGAAAGGTCTAAACCATCATGGACTGGAAAGTACCTCGGTCAGTTAAGGAGGTGCAAATATTCTTTGGCTTTGCCAATTTTTAATGACATTTCGTAATGGATTATTCAAAAATCTGCAAACTAATAACGGAAATGTGGAAGAGAGACCGGAGGAAATTAAGCTAAGGACCCGACCAAGCGGCAGCATTCGATCAACTCAAATACTGGTTCACAATGGCCCGTATCCTTTGCTATTTCTACCCCTAACAGGAGACCGTAGTAGAAACTGATGCTAGTGACTTTGCGCTAGGTTGCGTGCTATCCTAAAAAAAGGACAAAAACTCCATCCTGTCGCCTTCCTCTCCAGTAAGCTAAGCACTGCCGAAAGGTATTATGAAATCCATGACAAATAATTGCTTGCTATACTATAAGCCTTCAAAGAATGGAAGCAGTACCTGGTGGGAACTGAAGACCCAGTCACGTTATATACCGACCACTAGAATTTGCAAAACTTGCTAACTACTAAAGTTTGGAATCCAAGGCAGATACGTTGGGCACAACCTCAGGCAAACCATAATTATATAATGGTTTATAGGCCAGGAAAGAGAGTAGGCAAACGTGATGCATTAAGCAGACGGCCAGAGTACTGTCCAGACGAGGGAGCTGCGCATAGCGAACAACCAATACTCAAACCATCATACTTCCAGATCTCTCTGGTACACTTAAACAAGCTAGAAGATAAGGAAGATTTTGCAATAACAGCAAACTAAGTATCCAATACACTCAGGGTAAAATTGCTCTCAAAGAGGGTAGGATATCTACCAAGAGCTCCCGAATGGCTGTTGGACACGACCTCTATGCAATTAACAACTTTATAGTACTACAAAAAGGACAAGTACTGGTGGAAACTGGCATTGCAATAGGGTTACCGCGAAATACTTATGCGCGTATATCACCTAGAAGAGGTCAAGTGGTAAAGCACGGAATTGGCATAGGCGGTGGGGTAATGGACGCCGACTGTAGCGGGGAAATCAAGGTCCTCTTGAGGAACAATAGATCTAAGGACTGTCAAGTACGCGAAGGAGATTATATAGCAGTACTGGTAATCGAGAACATAAATACCTATTAGGCAATAGAAGTGGTGTTAAGGGTAGTCGATTCTAAGCACAAGCAAATCGAACTAGGCTTTAATCTTTCTTCGTAAACGGAGATTGTCTAGGAAGGCTCGTAGGCAAAGATTTTTAGGTAAAAACTTATGATATTGATAAGATCTCTTCTCTGTTACTTGATGCTCTATCTAAGACCGGGGACTGCCCAGGCATTTATACCCTGCGACCTTGTTCCCAACGCTTTACAACTAGGAAGATATCTTCCCTATGATTTAGAAGAGGCGAGCTCTCTTGACCCTGCGAACTGCTTCCCACACCTCCACGGCCTTCGGACACCTCATCCATTCTTAGGATTGATAGCGTCCTATCCTCCAACGGGAGTCCACCGATTTACAGGCCATATGCACTTGTGCTTAATCCGTATATGAAGTTATCAACTCTCCTGTCGCCGTGCGTCGGCAACCTCAGTCACCCGACAGGCTCATAGGATAATTTCGCTTATAACTCTTTAAGCGACCGACCGATTTCTTCCGTTCGACTTTCTATTACAAGGTGGAAGGCCCTTCTAGAAGGTCAGGCAAAAATCCCACGATAGGGTCATCGTTATCGTCTTGCAGTAAGGTTTGCAGATGCAAACCCGATTGGTAGAAAATATCTCATTCGACCAATAACCCTGTTGGACCGGGGAGTTGAACACGTGACCTAAAGATGGACCACGTGACATTATACCCTTAGACCATGACGGCGACGACGTATATGGTGTTATGAGGGGGGCGCCAATTTATAGCTTTTTGGTGAGGGGAAGTTTTTGCCGTAGGTGCCGCAGGTGACGTCCGGGCCCAACAACAGGGCCTGAGGGGTATAAGAAGGTTTTTCAGCGCATTTTTCGTATGAATGCAGTACTGAATTCAGCACCTCATACACTTGTGCCTAACATGAGCTCCCTCCTCTCAGGGTTCGTCTCGAATCGCCTTTGTAGGTGTTACCCTCTTTTCGCTTTTCCTTTATCCAAAATAAAACACATAATCAAATATAAAAAAAATAAAATAAACTCCTCCTTTTTGAACTAGACTTGGTAGGGTGAAAAACCTATCGCGTTTGCTTGGCCACGCAAGGAAAACCTTTTCCTTGTCATTCAACGTCTGCCCACTTTGGCATATCCGGATTCCCCCTATGAAATGCCTCCACCAATTCCTGTGCATGCTCTAAATGGTCTGGTGGTTCCCAAGTATTTTCATCTTCTGAATACCCAGTCCACTTTACAAAATACCGTAACTCACGCATCTGTCGGTTCCGACCACCCACGCACAGTGTATAAGATATTATTTCACACTTCACGATTCTTTAGATTTCCCATTCAAAATCTGAATTGATTTCTTCTGGCTCGCGGGGAGGTTGTTCCCTTGCGGGTCGATTGGATGTTCGATAGGGTTCCAACATTGATACATGAAATATAGGATGGATTTACCACCCTGGTGATATTTCGAGTTTGTAGGCACGTTCTCCCCTTTTTTCCAATACCTTAAAAGGGCCATACAGCTTTCGGCTAAGCTTCTTCGTGGGTCACTTGGTGCGTATGTTTTTTGCATTTAACATGGCCAGGTCCCTGACCTTGATGTCTCGTTGCTGCTTAGCCTTGCGGTTGTCATATTTGCTCATATTTTCCCGTGTCTGGTAAAGCGCTTCTGTGGCCTTTTGGTGTATTGTTTGCATCCAGTGTGCGTATAGCTGGCCGCCTGAATTCTGGGCATCCCGTTCCTTCATCTATTCTGTTTGTGCATGGAATCCATAGTTTACGTAGAAGGGTAACATGCCATGAGCATTCGTCACCGAATTGTTGTAGGCATGCTTGGCTAATGGCAGCAACTGGTTCCAGTCCGTTTGATCATATTTGTCAAAATTCCTAAGGTATCCTTCCAGCACTTGGTTGGTCCTTTCAGTTTGTCCGTCAGTTTGGGGGTGATACGCGGTTGACATCTTTCGTTTCATCTCTAGGCTTTTGCATAGGGATTGCCAGGATTCTCCTGAGAGTTTTGCATCCATGTCAGATATGATTTCTGCCGGCAGACCATTTAAGTTCCATACTTCCCTTAAGAATACGTTTGAAACTTCTATTGCTGTTGCATTACTTTCCAGACCTATGAAGTGAGCTATCTTTGTAAAACGATCCACAACCACCATAATTTGTGTTCATCCTTGTGATTCTGGTAGTTGTGTGATGAAGTCGGTCTATATGGATGACCAGGCTGCTGAAGGGACTTCTAGAGGCTGCAGCAGACCGAACTGAGCATGTCGTGGAGATTTCTTATGTGGACATTTATCGCATTACCGTACGTAGTCATTTATCCACGCTGTCAGCCCTCTCCATAAAGGTTTCGGGTAATAATTTCAAGAGTCTTCTCCTGTCCAAAGTGTCCTGCTACTTTGGAGTTGAGGCAACCTTGGGCTATAGTAGTCTGCAGCTGTTCGTTGTCTGGAATGTATAAGCGCTTCTGGTAGTATATCAGTCCTTCAGTTACTGCCCAGTGACTTGGTAATGGTTTGCCCTCATCGGTTAAGGGTTCCAATTCTCGCTTGTATTCCTGCCAGTCTTGATCGTTCTGGCCTGCCTCTTTGATGGTTTTTAATAATCTTTGGTCATATTTCCTATTATCAACCTTGGAGATTATAGCATTAGACATTAGGAGTATCCCTTTGCCTTGTCTTGCTTGATGGTCTGTTTCATCAAGAAACTCATTGTCGCCCTGGTCCGCTTGCAAGTATGCAACCACTACCTGGGTCTTTGTTGCAGCTGATCGTCTGGGTGATACATCCGTGCTTCCAAATCCGCCTTTGCCTTGTGCAGTTTCTGCTAGTCCTGTCCACTTCCATAGCCTCCGCCATGTGTATGTTCTCAATAATCATTTGTGCAATTTGGTCCCCTTTGCGAACCTGGCAATCTTGGTTTCCTTGCTTTATTATGATAACCTGGATTTCTCTTGTGTAATCAGCGTCGATTACTCCTCCGCCAATGCTGATTCCAAATTTGGCTGCCATTCCACTGTGTGTTGCCAACCATGCATATGTTCCTTATGGTAATCCGACGGATATTCCTGTTTTCATTAACCTTTGTCCTTTGGCCGGAATTGTAAAGTCGTGAGGTGCGTAAGGTCATGTCCGGCTGCTAGCCGGGACCCTTTTGTAGGGATTCGTGCTTTTGGAGTTAGCAATTTTATTCGCAAGAAGTCAGTCGACTCTGTGCAATTATTCTTTCCTCCCTTTCAGTCTGTTTTAAGTGCACCAGTGTGATTTAGAAGTGGGAAGGCTTGAGTATTGACTGTTCGCTCTCCGCAGCTCCCTCCTCAGGAAGGTACTCCGGCCGTCGGCTTAGTGCATCTGGCTTTCCGCCTCGTTTTCCCGGTTGGTAAACAATTTTGAAATTGTCTTTCGCTAGTTGCTGAGCCCATCTTATTTCCCGTGGATTCCATACTTTAGTTGTAAGGAAGTTTTATAGGTTCTGGTGATCAGTATAGACAGTCACTGGTTTTTCTGTTCTGACCAGGTACTGTTTCCACTCCTTAAATACTTCCAGAATCGCCAACAGTTCCTTATCATGGATCGCATAATTTCGCTTGGCTGGGCTCAGCTTCCGTGAGTGGAAAGCCACTGGAGGTAGCTTTTTGTCCTTAAACTGTGAGAGGACACAGCCTAGCCAAAATCGCTAGCATCTGTTTCCACAATTGTTTCTCTGTCAGGGTAGAAATGTCAGAGTATAGGGGTGGAGATGGTGCTTTTCTTAAGTTCTTCAAACACCCAGTCTTATTCTGGCCCCCAGCTGAATTTTGTGGGGTCGCCCTTCAACCTTTCGGTTATTTGTTTGCAGATATTGGAGATATCGTAAAGATAACGTCGGTAAAAATTGGCAGAGCCAATGAATATTAGCACCTCCTTGACCGACCTTGGTGCCTTCCAATTTTTTATGCTTTTGACATTTCTTTCACGCATCGTAACTCCATCAATTGCCACAATATAGCGCAAAAATTCCTCTGTATCGACGTGAAAAACTGACTTGGTGTTTGATACCGTTAGATCATATTCTTCCAAGCGAGAGAGTACTTTTTTGGCCAAGTCGACGTGTTCTTTCTCTTTCTTGGAGTAAATTAGGATGTCGTCTAGGTAGACCACTACTCCATGATCTAAAAATTCACTTAGAATTTTATTCATCATGGCCTGGAATGTGACCGGCGCGTTTACCAGCCCGAATGGCATTACTTTGTATTCAAAGTGGCCCTATCGTGTCCGGAATGCAGTTTTCCACTCATCGCCTTCCTTTATCCTTAGGAGGTGATAGCCATCTTTCAAGTTGAGTTTAGTGAATATTTGGGCCCCAGTCACCCAGTCGCGAAGCTCCCTTATTAGGGGTAGCGGGTATTTGTTGGCCACCGTTAGCTTATTTAACTATCGGTAGTCCACACATAGTCTCCTTGAACTCTCAGGTTTAGGGACAAATAAAATTAGAGCACCAGCAGGAGTTTTGCTTTCCACGATTTTCCCTTGATCCTGCATTTTCTGCAGGTATTTGATAAGCAAATCCAGCTGGTGGGCTGAAATAGGATATATCGGGCCCCATGGCGGTATCGCACCGGGTGTCAAGTCAATGGCGTGGTCAAACGTTCTTCTCCCAGCTAGTTTCTCTGCCGTTTCCAGTGCAAAAACCCTCTTGAATTCATGATATTCCTGTGGTATTGGCAGAATTTCTTTTGACTCTGGAGTGGGTGCTATTTCGATTCTTCCCATGTATCGTGCTTCTGGTTCGTATGCCACCGTCTCGTTCCATACAAATGTCAAGTCCATCCCTACACCATTAACATGACTTTGGCATTTCTCCTCTTTAAATGTCCATTTTTGCGCATCCTCTATGTTCCTTATGGTATGTTCTGTATGCCACCATCCAAATGGGATGATAAGGTCATCTTTGCCAGCATTGGCAATTTGGCAAGAGATGTGAGATCGGTGTGCGTTTTTCCCGATCTCTAAAAGAATAGGGGGTGGGTAGTGTTTTCCCCCATTTGCTGCTCTGGTTCCCTTAAAGGTGTAAAAGTGCTTGCTATTTGTCCGTGTTTGGTATGGTAAGCGGTTCTTATTAATCAGCTCTTGGTTAATTAGTAATATATTAGACCCAGCGTCCAATAGAAAGCGAATCGGGATCCGTTCGCCATTTGCTTCAATGGTTGCTCTGCCTTCTGGGCATGAATAACAAGGCGGGGCAGGTGCTCCTGTTTTATTTCCTTTATTTGGGCCGCTAGGGGCCTGTGAAGGTCTTTTGTAGGACATTTTGGTTGTTGTGGTAACTTAGGGTGTTTGTTACCATGCCCGCACGGTTTCGGCTATTTAAGCCTCCTCAGACAAACTAAACTCTATGTCTTTGGTGTACTGGGCAGCCCACTACTATCGGTCTTTAACCCTTGCCGATGGGTTCCCATACACCTGCCATTTGCCCTTCTCAGCCCACGCTTTTGTCTTGACTGTAGCCGCACTCATACCGTTTCGACTTTATTAGCGTATTTGGGCTCGCTTGCACCTTTTTTATTTCTGGTCCATGTACTTCTTATTCGTTAGGATTTTAGGAACTATAAGACATCTGGGATTCCTCCCAGGCAGGAATTGCTATGAAAAGCCCGCTACCAGGACCCTAATGTCAGGACATTACGTATTAGCAGCCCACCAAATAGGTTGGACAGCCATAGTCTTGTCTGGTAGATTTTCGCATAGGCTGGTCAAATATTATCTTGCTAAATAAATACTGCCGCCTGCTGGAATCGAACCTATGGCCTTCTGCAACGAATGCAGAATGACACCAACTAAGCCTCCGGACTACCTGCTAGGAGGACCTTGCACAGGTCGAGCCCACTTGTTGATTTCGGTTTAGGTAAGGGGTCCATAACCGAGTACCCGGTCGCAGTCGCTGCCGGTGCCTGAAAAGCTTTTTTAGCATTCATCCATGTCGTCCAGTTCCCAAATCCTGGACTAGTGGAATTGATTAACCCTGGTGATGGGTTCTGGTTGCCCCTTTGTTATCTGGGGTCATCGATATTAGGGTTTGAAATTTCCCCTTTTCTGTCCTATAACCGATACTTGAGCCTGTTTCCTGCAGAACTTCTAAGTATGGGTGGCCAACGTGCAACAGGTGCATTGGTTGGCTTTCTTTCGTTCTTCAATTTGGTCCTTCGAGATTCCTTTATGAGCTTCAATCCAGTTTATATACTCAACCTTTCCTTCAGCGGGGCTTTTTTCCCATTTTCCACTTACTTTTTTCAATTTGTAGGAAGCCTTTTCAGCTGCCGTATAGGTTTTCCATTTTTTATTCCCAGCTGTCTGCTTGCTGAATTTTGATTCCTCACCTCGTTTTCTTTTCTGTAAGTAACTTTTCGCTTAGTCGTTTTTTCTCAATAGCACTTGTTGTTCCTTGAACGATTCTTCCACTTTGGTAACCCTGCGGACTGCCTTTATCCATTCGCTATCCAAGTTGTGATTATCATGTGATAGCTTATGCATGGCTTCAATAGGAAGTTGCCGCCGAATTATAGTTCCCCAAGCGATACCAGATACTTCGGCCACGATGTTGTGGTTTTCCATAGTGTGGAGATACTTCTCTCTATCTCCTGTATTCCGGACCTTCTACATCTCGGCTAAGGATTTTTGTGCCTTATGCAGTCCTGAGAATCGTTTTGTAACTTCGGCTTGTAAAGTGATCCAGAAATCATAATCCTCATGTTTCGTGAATGCGAGGTCCACGGTCATTTTCTTTTAATAGGTTATCGAGGAAGGGGCTACCACGGTTACTTCCATTCTTCCTAACGCATACAGGATGCTTTCTTCATCGTTTTCCAATTGCCAAGGGTTTCTCACAAAGTAGTCCTCGCAATTGAATAACCATACTGGCACATCCTGAGTAGGCTTATTCTCTAACTTGAATTTTGGATCCACTAGCCGCCACCTGGTCCTTGACAAGGCTTGCCCTAGTCGGTCAACCCATGCATCCGCTTCGGATTCGAACTTACGGCCAGGCAAGGGTCTTCGTGATGATTCACCACCTTGTCGTGAGGGGTTACCTCCATCTTCAGACCCAGGGTCATAATATAAGGGGTTGGGTGCATTCGCCGGAGGGGCCGGTGCTGGCTCTTTTCCGCAATTTCCATGTCCGTCTACCCGATCCACAGCCTTTCCCTTATCTCTACTGGGAATGAATCGGAACTCTAGTCCGCCATCGGCCGTGGTTCGTTTTTCCAATCCCGCATTTTCCACCGGCTGTGGTGCCACTGTTTCCCACACACTGGTGAGTTTCTCGCAACTTGTAGTTGCACGAAAGTTTCCTTCATTCAAGTTAACATTCGATTTAGTTACTCTGATGCGGCATTCTGCCTGACCACATAGGCCTCTCTTTCTCCCCCCTCCTGTTCCAGGCGCTGGTAAAGTCCACATAATTCCTCTCTGGTTCTCTCATATTCTTTTTGTGCAGCCACTTGTCTTTGAAGGGGTTCTGCCTTTTGTCTCGCCAACGCCTATTCTAGCTGGCGGTCTCGATCCAGGGACTCTTGACCTGTTGTCCCAATGTTGGCAAGAAGTTGGGTACTTACCGCTTCATGGTGTGCAGCCTGTTCTTCCTGCGCCCTCAATTTTGCCTCCAACCGTTTGGTGGTTGCATCTTGAAGTGCGGCGGTTTCAGTTGCTAACATTTCAAGCCCCTAGTTGACTTGCTTCAACTCTTTGCCAATAATTTGTTCACCACAGGTTATCCGTTGAGCATGGTGCTAGAGTTGATTAGCCTGATCCTGAGCTTGACCAGATAGTTCACGATAGGCCAGATGTTGCACATCAACTGATTCCTGGAGGGTACGGTCGAAGCAGCTCATTACCTGGCCTATGCGTTCCGCTAATCTTTCCATAGCTGGATTGCTAAGGTCGGGGGGACGGGGAGTGCTTGGTCGAGTTCCTGGGGCTGATTTTCAGACTCGACTTGGCTGTGACAGGTGGTGGAGTCCCAAAGGTGACCTGGAGCGTCCAGGTGCATGGTCGCTTTCAACCAGTGAAACTTCTTCTATGTCAGACATAGTTTGGTCTGTATCGACCGTCAATTGTCGTGCCATCTCGTTCTATTGGGACTCAGGATATTTTCCTAATCTCTAAAGAGATGGGGTGAAGGAGGGGGAGGTAAAGCTGTAAGAATTGGAGGTTCTTTCTTCTTCAGTATAGTAGTCTTAAAACGGCTTAAACAGGAAGGTGGGACTGTAGAAATGTTCGTAGATTTCTTGGAAATCTGATTCGGTGGGGATCAATAGGGGATTGGTTAACCAGGAGGGTTCCTATGGTATATAGAATTGAATCTCCGAGATGGAGTTTTCAAGTATTTCTTCCAATGAGGAGGTGTATTTTAAAGGACGTGGTTCGAGCATAGCTCGTCGAGGAGTGTGGAATCAGCTATGAGCTTATGTGATTCCTGAGGTTAGACTTGGAGGTGTCCCGTAGTCATGTAAAGAGCCTTGGTAACAAGGAGAAATATCAATATACTGTTAAGGGTAGTCGATTCTAAGGGCGAGCAAATCGAACTAGGCTTTAATCTTTCTTCGTAAACGGAGATTGTCTAGGAAGGCTCATAGGTAAAGATTTTTGGGCAAAAACTTATGATATTGATAAGATCTCTTCTCCGTTGCTTGATGCACTATCTAAGACCGGGGACTGCCCCGGTATTTATACCCTGCGACCTTGTTCACACTGCTTTACAACTATGAAGATATCTTCTCTATGATATTGAAGTGGCAAGCTCTCTTGACCCTGAGAACTCCGTCCCACACCTCTACGGCCTGCCGTCCCACCATCCATTCTTTGGAATTGTAGCGTCCTATTCTCCAATGGGAGTCCATCGATTTACAGGCCATATGCACTTGTGCTTTATCCGTATATGAGGTGATTCCCTCTCTGGTCGCCATGCGTTGGCGACCTCTGTCACCCGACAGGCTCATAGGATATTTTCGCTTTTAACTCTTTAAGCGACCGACCGATTTCTTCCGTTCGACTTGCTATTACAAGCTGGAAGGCCCTTCTAGACGGTCAGGCGAAAATCCCACGGTCGGGTCATCGTTATCGTCTTGCAGTAAGGTTTGCAGATGCAAACCCGATTGGTAGAAAATATCTGATTCGACTAATAACCCTGTTGGACCGCGGAGTTTAACACGTGACCTCAAGATAGACCATGTGACATTATACCCTTAGACCATGACGGCGACGATGTATATGGTGTTAGGAGGGGGTCGCCAATTTATGGCTCTTTGGTGAGGGGACGTTTTTGCCGTAAGTGCCGCAGGTGATGTGCGGGCCCATCAACGGGGCCAGAGTGGTATGAGTAAGTTTTTCAGCGCATTTTTCGTATGAATGCTGTACTGAATTCAGCACCTCATACACATGTGCCTAATAAGTGGACAGCCTAGAACCCACTGAACGTGGTAGTTCAGTGTTTGGCAGTTCTGATATCTCCCCTTGAAGGGCAATGGCAGATCCGAGCTAGGTAGTCGTGGCGCACCTACAAGCAGACCAAAAGGACAACTAGTATTTTGACAGGCGAGACTTGGGGGTAACAGCCAGAGTTTGGACATCAACTTGCATGATGTCCAATGCAATAATATCAAGAGCAGATCTACGTACGTATAATCAACACCTATTAGTGGACATCAGAGAAGCGTCAAGGGAGGACCAACACTGGCAGCAGAGCAAAGAAGAATTAGAGGAATTGAGAAAAGTAGGACGGCCGTTACCAAGGAACCGAACCTTTGTCAACGGCCTACTATATTACAAGAACTGGCTTTACATCCCTGAGAATGAAGCATTACAGACCACAATCGCCCAATAATGTCATGACTCAAAGGTAGCAGGACACTTTGGATAAGAAAAAGGCTTAGAAATTGCGTCCCAAGATATCTATTGGAAAGGCATCACCAACTGGATGAATGGTTATGTCTGGTCTTGTGATGAATGCCAGAACAATAAATATCCGCGACATGCAAGATACCGTAAACTGCAACCCCTTGAAGTCACATACGCAGCCTGGAGATCGATATCCACAGACTTCATAACTCACCTACCTGAATCTCAAGCAAGACCCAAATAATGGTCATAGTAGATAGGTTTACATAAATGGCATATTTCATCAGACTAGAGGGATATGCAAAAGCAAAGGATGTGGCCGTAGTATTCTTAAGGGAAGTCTGGAAGTTGCATGGTCTTCATGCCGAAATTATTTAAGACATGGACGCAAAGTTCTTGTAAGAATTCTGAGAATATCTGTACAAAAGCCTGTGCAAAAAACAAAAAATTGTCAACGGCATATCAACCGCAAACTGATGGTCAAACTGTAAGAACCAAGCAAGTGCTAGAAGGTTACTTGAGGAATTTTGTCAACTATAATCAAAACGACTGGTATCAGCTATTACCATAAACCAGGCATGCCTACAATAATTCAGCCACCAACGCTCATGGGTTATCCCCATTCTATGCAAAGTATGGATTTCATCCGCAGAAAGAATGGATGAAGGAACGCGAAGCTCACAATCCTGGAGCAAACTTGTATGTTCACTGGATGAAAACAACAGACCAAAAGGCAAAGGAGGCGCTGGAGCAAATTCGACAAAATATGAACAAGTATTATGATCAAAAGACAAAGCAACATCTAGAGATACAAATCAGAGACCTGGTTATGCTCTAGGTGAAGAATATACAAACATAGCCTCAGTCCCAGAAACCCAGACCAAGGTTATATGGGCCTTTTGAGGTGTTCGAAAGGAGAGGAGAACTAGCCTTTAAACTAGAAAGATCACCACGGTGGAAAATCCACCTTACATTTCATGTCTCGCTTCTATAACCATACTGGACATTCACAAGGCCCGCCAGAGAACAACGGCCCAGCCAGCCTGAAGAATTCGATGCCGATTTAAAATGGGAAATAGAGTGGATTGTAAAGAGTGAAATAATATCAAACACAAGGAGAGTACCCGGAAGGAACCAAAGGATACTTGAATTAAGGTATTTTGCGAAGTGGACCTGGTATTCCGAAGATGAGAACACCTGGGAGCCACCAGAGATCTTAGAGCATGCACAGGAATTGGCGGAGGAATTTCACAGGGAAAACCTGGAAATGCCGAGCAGGGTAGGCGTTGAGTGACAAGGAAAAGGTTTTCCAGATGTGGCCAAGCAAACGTAGCAGGCTTTTTACACTACCAAGTCGAGCTCAAACCGGAGATGGTATTTGTAATGTATATTTAATATTTTATGTTTGAAGAAATAACGGGTACCTAAATGACGAAGAAGAGTTCTGGACGAACCCACGGATGAGGGAGCTCGTGTTAGGCACATGGGTAAATGATACTGGAATCTAGTAGGCCATGAATACGCAAAATGCGTCAAAATCCAAGTCATACCTCTGCGGCTCCGGCGTTCACACCCTGCGACAAGATTGGCACGTTGCACAGTTGCTCGTTAACATACAAAACGGAGTCATTGAAGTACCTCTTGAACACCGTATACGTCGCCACCGTCACTCCGACCGGACCCAATTCCCCAGGTATATAAGAGGAGCTCTCTGGCTATCCAACCCAGGTGGAACCAAGCGATGCCTTTAAGAACCTATGGAGTTACACCTGTTTGAAGTCCGAAGACTAAAATATGGATTCAGGTAGTCCCAATTGGAAAGAGAACGAGTGGGTGATAGGCCACTCCACTACTAAGTGAGAATGTGCTCATGCCCCTATATGATGCCAGTATGGTCAAACCAATCGGCACAAGTTGAAAAGGAGATGCAGTGATGATGATAAGGTATGGTCCAGATCGTGAACACAAGTCATCCTGAAAGCCAGTGGCAGAGCCAGTTCTATCGGCACAGAGCAGATAAGGTCAACAACCAAACTGGCCCCTTGGTGTTCTTGGAGACTATGGGTAAGTTCCAAACAGGACGGGCTAAGTCTAAACAGCTGAAAGGAGGTCAGGCGTTTCCTACCAAAAGGGGTAAAACCCTTTTAGTCAAAGAGGAGCTCTGACTGCACCTTTACCTGTGAGGGTAACAGAATGTTCAGGGTCAAACGGTATTCGCACTAAGGTAGAAAGCTGCAGAAACATGCATGGGTACTTTGTTAGTATGAAAGCTAGATAAAGTCTGCGAACACTCAGATGTGGGAAATAAATATCGAAGTGCCCCCCATGCTTTAGCCTTCATCTAGCAACGCAGAAGAGATCTTATCAATATCATATGTTTTACTTGAAAAATCTTCACTACTCAATCAAACGAGCCTTCCTTGACAAGTCTATGTCTACGGAATTAAGTTTTAGGCCTAATTGAATTCGTGTGTTCTTAGAATCGGCCACCTCTAACATATAGAGTGTCTTCCTTCATTGGCATTGACAATCTATTCATCTAGAGAAACAATAATAATTGGTTCTAGCTTTACACATAATACCTCCAGGGTAGGCAACTCCTTCAATATTTCATCCCACTTCATCAATGAAGTCTCTAGATATTTGAAAAATGAATGGAAAATCTCCCCTTGATAGAGTTTAACAGCATCACGCTCATATCAATCATTGTAGACCCCCTTATGTACTTTTTCCACTGTAAGCCCATCGTTCTAAGCCATCTGAAGGTAGTTCAACTATTCAGTTTATGTTGGATATCACGTACTATTCTACCTCTCTCTGGAGGCATTACTACATCATTGGCTTCAGCCTAGTGACTCGTTATAGCTTGTACTATTCGATGAAATGTGATTCCTATACATTACCCAATTTAGAATGAAACAAACCATTGCATATATTAAAATTGATAATAAGAAACTTATCTTCTTTTGCCTATGATAGATATTCACGCACAGCTAACATTGTACTCTCATCTTCCAACATAGAAGCCATCTTTGTATGTCTCTCCTTTTTGCCAGTCTATATAACTTGTTCTTTTCTCATAAAACCTCATTTTACATGATTTGTTCCGCACTCCATCTCACAGCACCCTCTCCATCTGCCACTTACTTGGCCAACTCCTTGCGAGTCTTAATAAGAACAAACTCTGGGCGGAATACCCAAATGCGCTCCTGTACAGGTTGTACTATCATGAAGTTGAAAACTTGGATGTGCTTTGCTAAGGCTTGCCCAGCAAGCCCTTTGACCTTCTTTCGTGGATATATCAATATCTTAATATCTTTAATACCATCATTCAAGATGGCAAGACGCTTGCGGCATATTGTGCCCATCTTTCAAATCCTCTTAGACCAATATTCCTTTGTCTCTGCTGGTCGCAGGGAATTGGCATGTAATTCTCCTTAAACTGGTAAAGCTGAATGATCTTCATAATAAATATTAGCAATCATGCAATTAACTTACACACTATAACCGGATTTAGACTTCATACCTACAATGGCAGCCTCCATAATTGGGAACATAGGAGTACTCTGCGAACGGTGCTTTCGCTCTCATCAATATACGTGAGCGACGAGTACTTGGAGGAGTAACAGATCTTTCTCTAGCATTTGGTTTACTCTCTTGCCTGTTTGCCTTGTTAGTGATAGTTCCTCTCGTTATTATAAGATAAAACACTGATTCTAGATTGACTTCTGAGATGGTAGAGGAAACTGTATTGGAGAGACGCTTATTTTAATGGCACCTCCGCGAGTGCTGGGTGCAGGGAGGTGTAACAGGAGGCTCTTGGGATGCAGGTTACACAGGTCCTGCATTAGCCACTTGCTGTATATTTGGCCCTGATGGGAATAAGGTATTTGCTGACTACTGCGCAGAAGCTTTTGCTAAACGAATTGACTCCCAGTACAATCGGCTGCTTAGTGTAGAAGGATTTATGGAGGAGGATACTGGAGGCTGCGGAATATTTGATTCATTTGGCTCTAACGCCCTTTGATCAGAGGATTCCATTTTCCTGAGATTGCCGTAATGTTGGGCTCTAACAGCATACATACTTTTCAGCAATAGAATATGAGTAGTCAGTTTTCCAGACAGGAATCACAGAGCTGGAAATATTCCTTTTTAATAGGGGAACAGGAGGGTTCTACTTCATGATTATTTCATATTATACTTCAAAGATGTTATTAGTTAGCCCTATGTACAGTGATATCCTACCCTAATTTTGCCAAAGCGTCCCCTGTGGCGTTCCTGGAAGCATCCCACCTAGGACATTATCTAGACAGCTTCCTCCATACCTGGCACAGGACTGCCATGGGGCCTGATATACCCTATGTCACCAGCTGGATTGGCTAAGTATATACCTGCAGAAAATACAGGATCAGGGAAAATTCGTCTAAAGAAAATCTCCTGCAGGGGCACCAATTTTATTTCTGGCTAAACTTCACAGTTCAATTACGCTATGTCTAGATGACCGAGAGTTACATAAACTAATAGCGGCTAACAAATATCCGCGTTCCGTAATGAGCGAGCTCGGCGACTATGTAGCTGTAGCTCAAATATTCACTAAACACAATTTATAAGATGTCATTTACCTGCTGAGAATTAAGGAACGAGATGAGTGCAAAATGGCATTCCAGACCTGATTCAGCCACTTTGAATACAAAGAGATGCCATTCAGGCTAGTAAATACACCAGCCACATTTTAGGCTATGATGAACAAAATGCTTCTAGAATTTTTATATCTTCAGGTGGTGGTATACCTTGACAATATCATAATTTACTCCAAAATGGAGACGGCATACAATAACCTGGTCAAAGAGGATCTTTCTCAATTAGAAGAATATGAACCAGTGCTGTCAACCACAAAGTCGGTTTTTGATGTAAACACAGATGAATATTTCTGTTATGTTATGACAATCGATGAAGTCACTATGAGTGAAACAAAAGTCAAAAGTATTATTTTTAGATTTAGCAGGAACTGTAACGGAATTCTACTATGTTTCTACAATTACTACTGACTTGATGTTGGTTATTAATCCTTTGGGCTTATACCTGATAAGCGCTACAATTTGGTTGTCCCTTCCTAATTGGTTTTGACTTCCTAACAGGTTATTCTTTCCTTGTTTCGCTTATCATTACCTCTCCTTGCTTCTACCCATTTGGGTATCGCTATCCTCCTGCTATACCTAGAAGATTTGTATTGTATTAGCGATCTCTTGTTCCTTCTTGTTTGGATTTATTTCTTGTTTTGTTACCTCCATCCTATCGCTTTTAACCCTCTGATTTCGGAATATAGTTACCTTGTTATGCTACCTCTGTTAGCATATTGTTGGACAGGATGTTTGCACTTTTGTTTAGTTTTCCTAGCTACAATCTTTTATATTTAATGAGCCTGTAATCCCTTAAGGATTCAGACTCTCTAGCCTCACAGGACTATCATCTTTAATACTACAAGTTGAACGGTCACTCTATTAGTTCCATACCTTTTACCTTGTCTCTTTAAGATCTATCCAACGACGCCTCTCCCCATATCCTAATACTATCTTCAGAGCCCCTTTAGGATTCTCGGGATACTTGGGAGTAGATTACATATTTTAACCTAGACTCAAGTATACCTTTGATCTTCGGCAGAGGACTGATCACCCTTCGCCTCCCTTGACCCTGCAGTACTAGTATACCTCTCTATTTTCCAAGAAGGCCTTGAGTGGACTCCTGGCGAGAGCAGCTCACCCTACCTAGCTACCATTTCGCTTCCAAGAGATACCAGAAGGCACTTCAATAGAGGATCGGTAGCATCCTCCTCCGGACCCCAAAGTCAAGCGCTAGTACCCCAACCTGCACCACCATCCGAGGATTCAGAACTATCTTCATTAGATAGCAGCAGTAGTGAAGAAGAGGACCAAGCCCTAGCCCAAGCTCCACACCAAGCCCTAGACCAAGCCTAAGTCCAAGAACAAGTCCAAGAACAGCTCCACCAGGAAGTCCAATCCAAGAAAGAACCAAGCTCAGAATCAGGATCAGATTCCAGTCCAAAGGATGCTCCAGGACCAGCACCCCCAGCTTCACCACCTAGACAACCTAGTCTACCAAGAGAACCCAGAGAACCAAGCCCTGCACCAGATGATTTACCTAGTCCACCAAGACCACCTAGTCCACCAAGTCCACCAAGCAATCCAAGCTCTGCACCCATCGCCATATCAGTCCCTCCTGAGGGAAATAATCATCCTAAATGGCCTGCACTTTTTACATTCACGGAAGAAGGAAAAATCAAGACCTATTGAGAATCAACTCATGGTTCAACACAGTCCATTGATACATCAGCAGCTTTGGCATAACTTACGATGCCCCTGAAGCCCTGCAATACTATAGACCCTATTGGAGAGAGAAAACCCTCGATAAATTCACCCTATATGAAGCATGCCAAGGTGACCACACAGTTGCTGGACTCAAAGAGAAATTCGCTGCCTATCTCCTTCCTTCCACATCTATAGATACCATCTATGAACAGTAACTACAAGTCAAGGAAACTACTGGCGTAAAAACAACCCAGATTACCGATACTGTAATCAGACTTGAAACCTACAGAGACAGTCTCTGTTAAAGGTAGTTGATTCTAAGGGCAAGCGAATGGAACTAGGTTTAAATCTTTCTTCGTAAACGGAGATTGTTTAGGAAGGCTTGTAGGTAAAGATTTGAGGAAAACTTATGATATTGATAAGATCTCTTCTCAGTTGCTTGATGATTGCGCAAGCTCGAGAGGCACTTCAATAATTATATCCCACGTCTGAGTGTTCACGGACAACAACTGGGTTACATATAAACTGCTATTTTCTTCCCCACCTTCTTCTCTTAATCCGAGAGCGAACCCGCTTTGACCCTGAAACTTTCTCATCCCCCACACAGCTAATTGTAATGATCAGAGCTCTCGACTTCTCTGACGGTGTGAACCCCCTTAGTCTCAGTTGTCAACTTTTTTCCGGCTGTTAAGATATGGCCGCCTAGTTTGGAACGTACCAATAACTTCTTAGAACTCCAAGGGGCCAGCTTGGTTGTTGGCCGAATCTGCTTCATGCTGTCTTATCCGGCTCTGCAGCTGGCTTTCAGGATGACTAGTGTTCACGATCGGGCCATTACATTCTCGTCTTCACAGCCCTCCTTATCAACTTGTTCCGTTAGATTCTTTGACCTTATAGGCATCATGGGG
Source organism: Tuber calosporum (assembly GCA_003316355.1). Taxonomy (NCBI): domain Eukaryota; kingdom Fungi; phylum Ascomycota; class Pezizomycetes; order Pezizales; family Tuberaceae; genus Tuber; species Tuber calosporum. Next base: position 31,450 of record QFET01007744.1, on the reverse strand, counting down.
GCGTCAGCATACTCTCAGTGTATATCGGAAAAGCCTACTTCAATCGCGCATTCAAACCCATCTAGGACTACCCGGGCTCTCTTAACTTCATCTGGGTGTAACTCCGCGAGTTCTTGACGGAATCGATTTGTTCTACTTCCCAGACGTAGCCAGAGAGGCCCTCTCATATACCCTGGGATCAACATCCGCTCGGGCGAATGCCGGGGCCGCAGGGGGGTAATTGCCTGTAGAGGTTCAGATTCATGCAGTACCTTCTGAAAAGTCATGTAATCCTCTTGTGAGTCGTTTGTGCCTAACATGAGCTCCCTCCTCGGTGCGGTTTCTCCCAAATCGCTTTTCAAAGGTTACCTTCTCTTTAGGTACCCCATCAAAAATAAAAACAAAAACAAAAATAACCATATTTAACCATAAAACCCAAACTTAAACACTTACGAAAAATATCAGTCCCTTCTTGAACTCAACTTGGTAGGGTGAAAAACCAATCGCGTTTACTTGGCCACGCTAGGAAAACCATTTCCTTGTCATTCAACAACTGGCCGCTTTGGCATATCCGGATTCCCTATGAAACGCCTCCACCCATTCGTGTGCATGGTCTAAGTGGTCTGGTGGTGCCCAAGTATTTTCATCTACAGAACAGCCAGTGCACTTCGCAAAGTACCGTAACTCACGCATCGGCCGGTTCCGACCTCACATCCGCCGGGTATAAGAGATAATTTCACTCTTCACGATTCTTTCGATTTCCTATTCAAAATCTGAATTGATTTCTTCTGGATTGCAGGGACGTTTTTCCCTTGCTGGTCGATTGGATATTCGATAGGGTTCCAACAATGATACCTGAAATATCGTATGGATCTTCCATCTTGGTGATATTTCTAGTTTATAGCCACATTCACCTCTTTTTTCCAATACCTTAAACGGGCCATATAGCTTTGAGCTAAGCTTCTTCGAGCGTCGCTTGGTGCGTATGTTTTTTGCATTTCACATGACCGGGTCCCCTACCTTGGTGTCTGGTTGCTGCTTAGCTTTGCGGTTGTAATTTTTGCACATATTTTCCCGTGTTAGTTCCTACGCTTTTCTGGCCTGTTGGTGTATTGTTTGCATCCTATGTGCATATAGCTGGGTACTTGGATTTTGGGCTTCACATTCCTTAATCCATTCTGTTTGTGGGTGGAATCCATAGTTTGCGTAGAAGGGTGACATGCCAGGTGCGTTCGTTACCGAATTATTGTAGGCATGCTCGGCTAATGGTAACACCTGGTACTAGTCTGTTTGGTCATAATTGACAAAGTTTCTGGGGTATCCTTCCAGCACTTGGTTGGTCCTCTCTGTTTGTCTATCAGTTTGTTCGTGGTACGCAGTTGACATCTTTCACTTTATCCCCAAGGTTTTGCATAGGGATTCCCAGAATTCTCCTGAAAACTTTACATCCATGTCGGATATAATTTCAGCTGGAAGTCCCTGTAGCTTCCAGACTTCCCTCAAGAATACGTTTGCAACCTCCTTGGCAGTTGCATTACCTTCCAGACCTATGATGTGAGCCATCTTTGTAAACCTATCCACGAGTACAATAATTTGTGTTCTTCCTTGTGATTCTGGTAGTTGTGTAATGAAGTCGGTCGATATGGATGACCAGGCTGTGAAAGGAACTTCTAGAGGCTGCAGCAGACCGAACTGGGCATGTCGTAGGGATTTATTATGTTGACATTCGTCAGATGCCTGTACGTAGTCATTTATCCACACTTTCAGCCCTTTCCATTAAAGGATTCTGGTAACAATTTCCAGAGTCTTCACAAGTCCAAAGTACCCAGCTACCTTAGAGTTGTGGCAACCTCTGGCTATAGTTGTCTGCAGCTTTTCGTTGGCAGGAATGTATAAGCGATTCTTATAGTATATCAGTCCTTCAGTTACTACCTAGTGACTTGGTAATGGTTTGCCCACATCGGTTAACGTTTCCAATTCTCGCCTGAGTTCGTGCCAGTCTTCATCGTTCGGCCCTACGTCTTTGATGGTTTTTAATAATGTCTGGTCATATTTCCTAATATCAACCTTTGACATTATAGCATGAGACATTACGAGTATCCCTTTGCCTTGTCTTGCTTGATGGTCTGTTTCATCAAGAAACTCATTGTCGCCCTGGTCCGCTTGCAAAAGTGCAACCACTACCTGGGTCTTTGTTGCAGCTAATCGTCTGGGTGATACATCAGTGCTTCCAAATCCGCCTTTGCCCCTTGCAGTTTCTGCTAGACCATCCACTTCTATCGCTTCCGCGATGTGGATGTTCTCTATTATCATTTGTGCCATTCGGTCCCCTTTGCGAACCTGGCAATCTTGGTTTCCATGGTTCATTATGATAACCTTGACTTCTACGGTATAATCAGTGTCTATTTCTCCGCCACCAATGCTGATCCCAAATTTGGCGGCCATTCCACTGCGTGGTGCCAACCGTGCATATGATCTCTTTGCTAATCCGACGGAAATTCTCGTTTTCACCAACCTTTGTCCTTTGGCTGGAATTATAAAGTCCTCTAGTGCATACAGGTTGTGTCCGGCTGCTAGTCGGGACCCTTTTCTAGGCATTCGTACATTTGGAGTTAGCAATTTTATTCGCAAGAAATCAATAGACTCTGTGCCAATTATTCTTTCCTCCCTTTCTGGCTGATTTAAGTGTACAAGTGTGATTTGGAAGTGAGAAGGCTTGAGTATTGACTGTTCGCAATGCACAGCTTCCTCCTCAGGCAGGTACTCCGGCCGTTGGCTTAGTGCATCTGGCTTTCCGCCTCGTTTTCCCGGTAGGTAGACAATTATGAAATTGTAGTTCGCTAGTTGCTGAGCCTATCGTATCTACCGTGGGTTCCGTACATTAGTTCTAAGGAAGTTTTGTAGGTTCTGGTAATCGGTATAGACAGTCACTGGTTTTTCTGTTCCAACCAGGTACTGTTTCCACTCTTTAAATGCTTCCAGGATCGCCAACAGGTCCTTATCATGGATCTCATAATTTCGCACAGCTGGGCTCAGCTTCCGTGAGTGGAAAGCCATCGGATGTAGCTTTTTGTCCTTAAACTGTGAGAGGACACAGCCTAGCGCAAAATCGCTGGTATCTGTTTCCACCATTGTTTCTCAGTTAGGGTAGAAATGAGAGAGTATAGGAACGGAGATGAATCTTTTCTTAAGTCCCTCAAACGCCCCGTCTTGTTCCGGCCCCCAGCTTAATTATCTGGGGTCGCCCTTCAATGTTTCGGTTATTGGATTATAGATCTTTGAGAAATCCTTAATGTAACGTCTGTAAAAATTGGCAAAGCCAATGAATATTTGCACCTCCTTAACCGACCTTGGTGCCTTCCAATTTTTTATGCTTTCGACCTTTCTTTCACTCATGGTGACTCCATGGAATTGCCACAATATAACCCAAATATTTCTCTGTATCGACGTGAACAACTGACTTGGTGGTCGATACCGCTAGATCATATTCCTCCAAGCGAGAGAGTACCTTCTTGACCAAGTCGAGGTGTTCTTTCTCTGTCTTGGAGTAAATTAGGATGTCGTCTAGGTAGACCACTACGCCATACTCTAGAAATTCCGGCAGAATTTTATTCATCATGGCCTGGAATGTGGCCAGTACGTTTACCTGCCCAAATGGCATTACTTTGTATTCAAAGTAGCCTTATCGTGTCTGGAATGCAGTTTTCCACTCATCGCCTTCCTTTATCCTTCGTAGGTGATAGCCATCCTTTAAGTCTAGCTTAGTGAATATTAGGGCCCCAGCCAACCGGTCGTGGACCTCGCTCATTAGGGGAAGCGGGTATTTGTTGGCCACCGTCAGCTTATTTAACTGTCGGTAGTCCACTTATAGCCTCATTGGACCGCCAGGTTTATGGACAAATAAAATTGGAGCCCTAGCAGGAGATTTGCTTTCCACGATTTTCCCTTAGTCCGGCATTTTCTGCAGGTATTTGCTAACCAAATCCAGCTAGTGGGCAGACATAGGATATATCAGGCCCCTGGGTGGTACCGCGCCGCGTATGAAGTCGATGGCGTAGTCAAACGTTCTTCTTCAGGCTAGTTTCTCTGCCGTTTCTGGTGCAAAAACCCTCTTGAATTCATGGTATTCCGCATGTATTTGTAGGATCTTTTTTGACTTTGGAGTGGGTGCTATTTCGATTCTTCCAATATATCTTGCTTCTGGGTCGTATGCTACGGTCTTATCCCATTCAAATGTCTAGTCTATTCCTTAATCATTAACCAGACTTTGGCATTTCTCGTCTTTAAACGTCCATTTTTGCGCATCCGTGATGTGCCTTATGGGATGTTCTGTATGCCATCATCCAAAAGGTATGATAAGGTCATATTTGCTAGCATTGGCAATTTTGCAAGAGATGTGAGATCGGTGTGCGTTGTTCCCGATCTCTAAGAGAATAGGATATGTGTAGTGTTTTCGCCCATTTGCTGCTGTGGTTCCTTCAGAAGGTGGAAATCTCCTAGCTATTTGTGCGTGTGTGATATGGTAGGCGATGTTTTTTAAACAGTTCTTGGTTAATAAGGAATATATTAGAGCCTGAGTCTGATAGAATGTGAATCGGGATCCCTTCGCCATTTGCTTCAATGGTGGCTTTGCCTTCTGGGCATGAATAATAAAGCGGGGCAGATGCTTCAATTTTGATTTCTTTTATCAGGGCCGATAGGGGCCTGTGCAGGTCTTTTATATGACATTTTTAATTGTTGTGGTAACTTTGGGCGTTTGTTACCATGCCCGAACAGTGTTAGCTATTGAAGCCTCCTCAGAGAAACAAAAATCTCTGTCTTTGGTGTACTAGGCAGCCCACTACTAGCGGTCTTTACCCCTTACCGAAGGGTTCCCATACACCTGCCATTAGCCCTTCTCAGCCGACGCTTTTGTCTTCACTGGAATGGGACCCGTATCGTTTTGACTATATCAGCGTATTTGGTCTCCAGGTATTCTTCAAGCATCGCCTCGTTTACTCCATGAGTCTATCATGCCTAGCCTGTCCACAAAGCCGGAGTCCAGGTTCGGGACAGATTTACCCCACTCCATTTAGCGGGTGGACTAGGTACCCATAGTTGCTCATTCTCTTCCACTTCATATTTGAGATGTCGGGGATCCTGTTCCGTTTCTCCTACTACTTCCTTTGTCCAGCCGACCTGTAATATATTTCGTTCCTGGAAGGCTTCTCACGATCCAGGCTAGACTGATTTCCGCTTGTCATTTTTAAGATGTCCCTAGTCAGCCTGGTCTGTCCACTCTTCCTTGGATCACTTGTAAGGATTTAGGGCTTTATAAGGTTGCAGGTTTAGTTGACAGCCTTCCAAACTGAGGTCCGATATACACCTAATGTGGCACTCCGCTTTCTTCTTTTTAAGTTTCAGGTTCCGAGAGTTAGTCCCGGACTACCACGAGCTGCGGTCCAAGTTAATCTCTGCTTGCTTGCCAATCATTCTTAGGTCTGCGATACTCCTGTAGGTCTGGATTGCTTTTCGTAACTCTCGCTTTGGTTTTGAGTTTCCCACGGAGAAGCGCGGAATACCTGCTAGTAGGACCGTGCAGACGTCGAGCACCTTACTTGATTCCGGTTTCAGTAAGGGGTTCATAACCGAGTACCCAGTCGCCGTCGCTGCCGGTGCCTGAAAACCTTTTTTAGGTGTCATCAATGTCGTCCAGTTCCCAAACCCTGGGCTGGTTGACTTGGTTTACCTTCGTCATAGGTTCTGGTTGCCATTTTGTTATCTGGGGTCGTCGATATGGGGGTTTGAAATTTCCCCTTTTCTGCCCTATAACCGATACTTGGGCCTGTCTCCGGCAGAACTTCCAAGTATGGTTGACCAACGTGCATTAGGTGCATTGGTTGGCTTTCTTTCATTCTTCAATTTTGTCCTTAGGGATTCCTTTATGAGCTTCCACCCAATTTTTATGCTCAACCTTTCCTTCAGTGTGGGCTTTTTTCCCTTTCTCTGCTTGTTTTTTCAATTTGTAGGCAGCATTTTCCGCTGCTGTATAGGTTTTCAGTTTTTTATTTCCTGCAGTGGTCTTGCTAGGTTTTGATTCCTCCTCTCGTTTCCTTTTCTGGAAGTCACTCTTCCCAGGGTCGTTTTTTCTTAATAGCCCTTGTTGTTCCTGCAAAGATTCTTCAGCTTTGGTAACCCTGCGGACTGCCTTTATCCATTCACTATCCAAGTCGTGATTCTCATGTGATAGTGTACGCATGGCTAGAATAGGAAGTTGTCGCTGAATTATAGTTCTCCAAGCGATACAAGATACTTCCGCCTTGATGTTGTGGTTTTCCATGGTGAGGAGATACTTCTCTATATCTCCTGTATACCAGATCTTCTCCATCTCGGCTAAGGCTTTTTGTGCTTTATGCAGTACTGAGAATCGTTCTGTAACTTCGGCTCGGAAAGTGATCCAGAAATCATAACCCTCATGTATTGGGAATCCGAGGTCCCCAGTCATTTTCTTACAATAGGTTATCGAGAAAGGGGCTACCTCAGTTACTTACATTCTTCCTAAAGCATACTTGATGCGTTCTTCATCGTTTTCCCATTACCATGGGTTTCTCCCAAAGTAGTCCACGCAATTGAATAACCAAATTCGCACATCCTGACTAGGCTTATTCTCAAACATGAATGGTGGATCCGCTTGCCGGCGGTTGGTCCTTAACAAGGCTTGCCCTAGTCGGTCGACCCATGCATCGGCTTCAGATTCAAACTTACGGCCAGGTAAGGGGCTTCTTGATGGCTCACCACCTCGCCGTGAGGGACCACCCCGGCTTCAGACCCAGCGCCATCATCTCCCGGGTTGGGTGCATTCGCCGGAGGGGGCTGTGGTAGCTCTTTTCCGTCAATTCCGTTTCTGTCACCTCCATCTAGGGCTTTTCCCTTGTCTCTACTGGGAATGAACTGGAACTCTTCTACGCCATTGGCCGTGGTTCGTCTTTCCAAGCACGGATTTTCCACTGGCTGTGATGCCACCGTGTCCCACATGCTTGGTGGGTTCCTCACAACTTGTAGTTGCACCAAAGTTTCATTCATCGGAGTCAACATTCGATTTACTTGCACGGATGCAGCATTCTGCCGGACTAAATAGGCCTCCCTTTCGACCTGCTCCTGTTTGAGGCGCTGGTGAAGACCTCCTAACTCCACACTGGTCCACTCATGTTCTTTTTGTGCGGCCACTTGTCTTTGAAGGAGTTCTTCTTTTTGCCTCGCCAATGCCGGTTCTAGCTAGAGGTCTCGAACCAGCGACTCTTGTCCTGTTGTCCCAATGTTAGCATGAAGTTGGCTACTTACCGCTTCATGGTGTGCAGCCCTTTCTTCCTGCGGCTGCAACTTTGCCTCCAGCCATTTGGTGGTGCATCTTGAAGTGCGGCGGTTTCAGTTGCTAACATTTCAAGTCTCGAATTGACTTGTTTCAACTATTCTCCAATGATTTGCTCCCTACGGCTTATCCATTGAGCATGGTGCAGGAGTTGGTTAGCCTGATCCTGAGCTTAACAGGATAGTTCACGGTAGGCCAGATGTTGCATATCAACTGATTCCAGGAGGGTTCCCATCGTAGCAGCTCATCACCTGGCCTATGCGTTCTGCTAATCTATCCATAGCTGGATTTCTGGCGTCTGGGGGACGGGGAGTACTTGATCGAGTTCCTGGGGCTAACTTTCTGACTCCACTTGGCTGAACTAGGTGGTGGAGTACCAATGGTGACCTGGAGCGTCCAGGTGCATGATCGCTTCCAACTAGATAAACTTCTGCTATGTCAGACATGGCTTGGTCGGTGTCGACAGTCAATTGTCGGGCCATCTCATTTTATTGGGACTCTGGATGCTTTCCTAGTTTTCAAAGAGATGGGGTGAAGGAGGGGGACGTAAAGCTGAAAGAACTGTAGGTTCCTTCTTCTTTAGTATCGTAGTCTTGGAACGGTTACCACAGGAAGGTGGGACCGTAGAAGTGTTCGTAGATTTGGTGGAAATCTGATTCGGTAGGGATGAGTAATAGGTCGGTGAATCAGTAGGGTTCCTGAGGTATATAGAATTGAATCTCCGAGAGGGAGTTTTAAAGTATTTCTTCGAATGAGGAGTTGTATTTTGAGGGACGTGGTTGGAGCAAAAGCTCGTCGAGGAGTGTGGAATCAGCTATGAGCTTATGTGATTCCTGAGGTATGACTTGGAGGTGTCCAGTAGTCATGGAAAGAGCCTTGATAACAAGGAGAAATATCAATATACTGTTAAGGGTAGTTGATTCTAAGAGCAAGCGAATCGAACTAGGCTTAAATCTTTCCTCGTAAACGGATATTGTCTAGGAAGGCTCGTATGTAAAGATTTTGAGTAAAACTTATGATATTGATAAGATCTCTTCTCCTTTGCTTGATGATGGCCAAAGCTCGGCACGCACTACGATATTTATATCCCGCGTCTGAGTGTTCACGGACAACAACAGGGTTACATATAAACAGGTATTTTCTTCCCAACATTCTTCTCTTAATCCGAGAGTGAACACGCTTTGACCCTCAAACTTTCTCTTCCCCCACACAGCTAATGGTATGATCAGAGCTCCCAACTTCTCCGAGGGTTTGAACCCCTTTAGTCTTAGTTGTCAATCTTCTTTCAGCTGTTAAGATATGGGCGCCTAGTTTGGAACGTACCAATAACTTCTGAGAACTCCATGGGGCCACCTTGGTTGTTGGCCGAATCTGCTTCGTGCCGTCTTATCCGGCTCTGCAGCTGGCTTTCCGGATGAATAGTGTTCACGATCAGGCCAATACCTTCTCGTCTTCACTGCCTCTCCTTATCAACATGTTCCAATAGGTTCCTTGACCTTATAGGCATCACAGGGGAGTCAGCGTACTCTCGGTGTGTATCGGAGTAGCCTACTTCAATCGCGCATTCATACCCATCTAGGACTACCAGGGCTCTCTTAACTTCATCTTGGTGTAACTCCGCGTATTCTTGACTGAATCGCTTCGTTCCACTTCCCTGACGTAGCCAGTGAGGCCCTCCCCTATAGCCAGCAGACAGCATCCGGTCGGAAGGACGGCGACGACGTATACAGGATTACAAGATGGGTTCTAATTTCTCGTTTTTCTTAGTAAACGAGCAACTGCACAAGGTGCCAGTGTCGACTCCCAGGCCGAACGCTGGGGCCGCAGGGGGGTAATTTCCTGTAGAGGTTCAGATTCATGCAGTCCCTTCTGCAAAGTCATGTAATCCTCTTGTGAGTCGATTGTGCCTAACAGTCTCCCCTCTAGAACAATTTCGGACTATTCAGCGAAGCAGAGACTCCTTGATGCCATAAATATCAAACTAAAGCGAGAAGTGAAACCACACCACACTTCACTTACCTCCTTTGACCAGTTAGTGGAGATAGCGGACAAGCGAGATGCAATTGCCCACTGTACAGGACTCTATGGAAATCATCTACGAAATGCAACCCCTGATGCTGTTTCCCAACAATCACCCCTGTATCACAAGAATAGCACCTAGCGAAATCAACCAAGGTTCTCCAAAAATACCCCTGAGCATCCTAGAGTATCCCAGGCTGAGGTGGATCAGCGCAGAAGATATAATGACAATTACTATTGGGGAAAACATGGACACTACTCTGATAACTGCTTTGAGAAGAAGAAACATATGAGCACCCAGCAGCGAGGAAATGGAGGCTCTGGCATAACCAGGAGACCCCAGAATGTGAGAAGAACATACGACACCCAGGAAGACGATCCCAAGTCCTCGAAACATACATCACAGTCAATAATAATAAAGCAAAGGCATTATTCGTTTCATGAACCACCGGTGACAACTTGATATCAGGAAGGTTTGTCACCACCCACCAAATCACTACCAGGGAGCTCGAGACTCCTATCAACTTGATGATGGAAGTTAAAGGATCACGCTCCGCAATCAACTATGTTGCAAGGCCTGTCATACAGATTGACCAGGAGAGCGGCAATATCTCTGAAGCCCTGGTCTGTTCCCTGGACAACTATGATATCTTCCTAGGAATGCCTTACCTTACTTCAGACCATGCTATAATAGATTGCGGAAAATCTATTATCACCTTCCCTGACAAAGGAATTACCTGGACCTGCAAGAAAGTTACAAATGCACCATTTTCAGCCATTAATGAAGCAGATGCTCCTGACTTCATTTCGGAGTTTCCTACAGTATTCCCTAGTAAGAAAACAGTTGAATTAAAAACCCTTGAGAGATGTCAACCACCACATCCAGCTGAAAGACACAATTTCGGACCATAACCTGAGATTCTTCACATACTCAGACAAGATCATGCAAGCATACAGAGTATTAATAGAAGACTGGAAAGGGAGAGTAATCATTTACCCAAGCGAGGCACACAACCCAGTCAACATATTCCCAAAGCAAAAACCCAATGCCGAAATCTGACTGCTTGCAGACCTTGTACCCAGGAATGATATTACTATCAAAGACCATGGAGCGATTCCCAACCAAGCCATGATACTCAGACCTGTGGCCAGAGCATAGTTCAGATCCACTATAGACCTAGCAAACTGGTACTTCCAAATTTGAGTTCTCCCCAGCGAGGAGAAATACAACACCATCAAGACACCTATTAGATCCTTTGCATGCAGAGTTATATTGCAAGGATATGCCAACGCCCCTGCTACAGCTATGAGAGTTAGATAATTTGTCCTAGATGGATTTATTGGAATATTTGTTTAGGCATACATGGATGACATTACCATCTACTCAGAAACTGTAGAGGACCATATTTCGCACATCAGATTAGTCTTAAGAAGACTGAAGCAGCACCAAATCAAAGCATCACCAGCCAAGTGCAAAATTTCACCACCAAGCTCTCACTCCTAGGACATGTTATAGATGAAAGAGGAATTCATGCAAACCCAGATAAAAATTCGAATCATCCAAGACTGGCCCACACCAAAATCGAAAAAGGATGTTCAGACCTTTGTAGAAGTTGTGATATACCATGCACAATTCCTCCCACACCTTGCCTCCACCACTGCCCCCCTCTCAGACCTAATTTCCCAAGATGTGTTTGAATAACAACCCCTGCATGAGGTAGCCTTCAATCAGATTAAGCGCCGGCCAAGGAGACAATTCCGCTCTACCCCATCTCTTATGAGACATCAGGTGATCCAATATACCTCATTACTGACGCCTCTAAGGTTAGAACAGGAGCATGGGTTGGCCAAGGACCCTCCCCTGAGAAAGCTTACCCTCCCACATTCCACAGCAGAAAGTTTGCAACAAGTCAGCTGCACTATCCGGTCAATGAATTGGAATTTTTGGCGATTGTGGATGCCATTGAGGCATTCCATCCGATTCAGTATAGCACCAAGTTCACTGGTGTGTCTGACAACAAGGCACTATCCTTTTTCCTGATGCAGACTGACGTACCTTACCGCCAAACTAGATGGCGGATGTTCCTGCAATCTTATGATTTCGATATCTTACACAGACCTGGCAAAGACAATATCCTTGCATATGTACTATCAAGGATCTATGAAGGCACCCCAGCTGAAGAAGACCAAATACTCGAAGACCTTTCATAAAAGAAGCCTATAAAGACCCCCTCCTCCGCAATGAACAGTGTATCGAGATACTACCTCAACATCGCCCATTCGCTAGACCCTTCTTCTGCCCTCACTCTTCAAGTACCCTCTCGCATTCTGGCCCCTGAACACCACTCCATGTGAAACTCAAATAATGGCACCAGCTCAAAGCCCTCCAGCTCCCAAGAAGTGAGTAACTACTCAGATTCTGTTGAACAAGCCATGGACAAAGCAGCAAATTCCCTCGAGCTTGCAGCCAATGCCATTCAAAGTTGTGAAATCGTCGAGACCTCCTCCTATCTCAACAACCCTCCTGAGCCATCCCAATCTACAGTACTTCTTGAGCAAGTTAAAACTCAACCGTCTGGCCTTGCTGCGGAATTAACAATCCTCCAGGAGATATGGACCAACCACTGCATCCTGATGCTATCACCAACTACTTCAAACGAATCCATGATTCTGTCACCCAACTGGAATCCCTTGCGGTCACCACCTCCGAAATATCTCCCCCTGCAGCACATCTACTAAACGTGACCCTCAGCCTACCCCAGACCCTCCTCGACCCTCAGTCAATGATCTGGACTGATTTCTAGAATCTAATAGACACAGAGCCATGCACTGGACTGCCTGTGTCTGGGACAAATGCCAAACCCACATAAATGGAAAGAATACAGGATACTTTCCCTCAGGATCTCGCGATATTGCAGGACCCTTGCCTCTTTACTCTTCCTTCAACTTTGTCTCCCCTCCTCCTCCCAAGCGCTGAGCAGAGCACAGATAGGCTGTTCCTCCTCCCCTCCACGATGATGTTAGCTACCCAGTCTTTCATACAGTTAATGAATAGGGAAGAGAAAGAGAAATACCGGATATCAACCAAGGATGGGACCTACCTACCCCAGAAACACCTGTCGATCATGAGGACTGCTTCTTTGATCAGCCCTCTTCACAGCTTAACCTTCGAGCTTTTAAGCTTACCAACTACATGAAAGAAAAGCTGTACTCCAGCATTCGAAATGCTACCCAGAATGACCCTCTCCTTGAGGCTGTTACCAAGGCTATCGATCACCCTGGCTGGCTCTTATATGATGGAGTTCTCGTCAGAAAGGGGAAGGATGACAGTAGAGACTGTCCTTATGTCCACGATGAAGCAAGCTATCCAGGTGCTAACATCAGAAGCGAAAATGTACTCATTACCCATAAACAAATGGCATATATGGGTTGGCAGATATGTTTTTGAATATGCTTCAAGACACTTCCTCTGGCTCTCCATGAGGAATGATTTCAAAGACTATGTCCGCAGATGCCACCTATGCCAGCTCAACAAACAACCTACCACTGTCCCTGAAGGATCAGTCACCCCCATCCCTGTCTCCAGGCAGCCATTCTCGTCCCTTGCAATTGACTTTGCAGAACCCTTCCATAGCGATTCCAAGCTTGAAGTCATCATAGTTGTCTCGGATCGTTTCAGTGGCTTTACCTACCTCATACCAGCCTCCCAGAACATCATAGCTATCGAAACAGCACACACCCTCATTGAGTGAGATTTCTCCATTCATGGTTTCCCTACCTCTCTAGTCTTTGACAGAGACCCCAAGTTTACCACACGCTTTTGGACACCGCATATGGCAAATCTTAATGTTGATCTCAACATGGCTACAGCTTATCATTACCAGACCAATGGACTGACTGAGCGTAGAATCAGAACTGTTTGCCAATGCCTTAGGAATTATGTCAACCCTAAAGGAACCAAGTTGGTTCGCCACCTACCTTATGTCCAGACTGCAATCAATGCAGCTCCCAGTAATAGCACCGAACTCTCCCCATTCGAAATCACCTTGGGCAGACTCCCAAACCTCCACCACAGCGTTATTGTTCTCTGCACTTCAGTACCTGCAGCAGACGAGATCATGAAGAATCAACAACTTACCTGAGATGCACTCAAGAATGCCAGAGCATGCCAAACCACCTTCAGTGAAAACTGAAGAAAAGATGGACCCCCAATCATCCCTAACGAAAGTGAAGTTATCCTCAAGTCAGAACCCTATGTCCATAAGGTTAGACGAAATCATAAGCTAGTTGGCTCATGATTAGGACCCTTCTCAGTGAGCGAAGAACCTGACTGACATAACAACAACAAACTCATAGTCCCTCCAGTGATGGCTGGAATCCACCCATGGATCCATCACAACCATCTTCGCATTTACCTAGGATCCAACCCCTTCGCCTTCCCAGGAACACCTAAACCCATATGCAAAGAGTCTGTTACCATTGATGCCAGTGGACAAGAGCAAAGGGAAATCGAAAAGATGCTCAAAGATTGAATCTATCGCAGAGAGAGACAGTTCTTGATCCATTGGAAAGGCTATAACAAAATCGAAGCAACATGAGAACCCTTTTACAACCTTGAAGGCGCCAGCACCCTCATCAGATCCTACTGGTTCGATACCTACAATGAATCTATACCTTTCAGACTCCCTTGGTCCTATAGCGAGACTTTCTCTGCCTAGGCACTTCAGAAACCAGACTATGCCCCCCTCTAACCTGAGCTTGACCCTTATGGTTTTTTGAAACCTCTCCAAGACTCAAACTACTCAGAATCCGATACCAGCACAACACTCTCCACCTTGGATGAATCTGAGATGGAAGACTAACTTCTTGGTATTGTCTTCGCTACTATAGCGCTTATAAAGGTGTAAGGTCCTGACACCAGTGATGGATATATGTTTACTGATTAAGTTATATGTTTTGAAATTGAGTGGAATGCCCCAAGGACGGGTTGGTCATTAAGCCCTTTATGATATTCCTTATTGTTTTATTTGTTTTATTTTTTTTAACAGGAATGTAATGGAATCCTACTATGATTCAACTGTTACTACTGACTTGATCTTGGTTATTACTCCTTTGAGTTAATACCTGATAAGCACTACTATTTGATTGTCCCTTCCTACTGGGTTATGACTTCCTAATTGGTTATTCTTTCGTTGTTTCGCTTATTACTAGCCCTCTTTGCTTCTGCCCATTTGGGTATCGCTATCCTCCTGCTATACCTACTGGATTTGTTTAGTATTAGCGATCTATTATTCATTCTTGTTTGGAATCTATTACTTGTTTTGTTAACTCCATCCTGTCTCTTTTAACCCTCTGTTTTCGGAATATGGTTACCTTGTTATGCTGCCTCTGTTAGCATATTGTTGGACAGGATGTTTGCACTTTTATTTAGTTTTCCTAGCTACAATCTTTTGAATTTAAAGGGCCTGTAATCCCTTAAGGATTCGGACTCTCAAGCCTCGCAGGACCATCATATTTAATACTACATGTTGAACGGTCACTCTATTAGTTCCATACCTTTTACCTTGGCTATTGAAGACCTCTCCATCGACGCTTCTCCCCCTATCCTAATTGTATCTTCAGAGTTCCCTTTGGAGTCTCGAAATACTTGGGAGTTGGTTACAGGAACCGAGGTCCGTCAAGGAGATGCAAATATTCATTAGCTTCACCAAGTTTTACTAAGGTTTCTTTAACGAGTTATCAAAAATCTGCAAACCAATAACTGAAACGTTGAAGGGTTACCCTAGGAAATTTAGCTGGGTACCAGAAAAAAATGGGAAATTTAAGGAACTTAACGAAGATTCATCTCTGCAACAATACTTGGTCATTTTGACCCAGACCGAAAACTATATTCGTAGGCGATACTTGCGACTTTGTGCTAGGATATGTCCTATAACGATTCAAGGACAACCAACTGCATCTGGTGGTATTCCACTCAAGGAAGCTGAGCCCGGCTAAACGAAACTATCATATCAATGATAAGACACTCATAGCGATGCCGTAGGCATTCAAAGAATGGAAACAGTACCTTGTCGGAACCGATAATCAGTAACAACCTATACGCACTACCAGAACCTACAGAATTTCCTTACAATCAAGGGATGGAATCAGGGACATATATGCAGGAGACAAGAACTGGGCGAACTACAAATTCAAAATTATCTTTCGACTAGTACAATGAGGTGGAAAACCAGATGCTCCTAGCCAACGGCCGGAGTACTGTCCAGAGGAGGGAGCTGAGGGCAGGAAACTGTCAAAACTCCAGCCTTCTCACTTCCAAATCACGCTGGTGCAGTCATACCAACCAGAGAGTCAGGAAAGATTTATTGGCACAGGGACTGCAGGTTTCTTTTGCATAAAATTACTATCGCCAGAAGCATAAAGGCCTATGAAAGGGTCTGACTATCAGCCAGATATGACCTGTATGCACTAGCGGATTTCATATTACCAACCAATGGACAATGGCTGGTAGAGAGAGGAATTGTGTTAGATTACCAAAGGGCTCATACACTCATATTGTACTGCAAAGTGTAATGGCAGCGAAATACGGGATCAGTATTATTTGGGAGTAAACAATACTAACCACACTAGTGAAGTCTAGGTTATCATAGAGGACAAGGGAAATCGAGATTGCCAGGTCCGCCAAGGGGACCAAATGGTACAAATGATCATTGTGAACATACACATAGCAGAGGCGATGGAAGTTGACAGACTTGAAAACATTGCAAGAGCTAAAGGTGGATTTTGAAGTACTGAGATCTCACCAAGATGATCCTCTGCAATGCAGACCCAGGTTGTGGTAACATACTTCCAAGTAGACCGCATAGAAAATATGTTTATTGACGAATAAGACCCTTAGGCGAGTGTTAGGCACAAACAACTCCCAAGAGGATTATATGACTATTCAGGAGGAACTGCATGAATTTGAACCTCTACAGGCAATTACCCCCCTGCGGCCACGGCTTTCGCCCATGGAGTCGACACAGGCACCATGTGCAGTGTCTCGTCTACTAAAAAAACGAGAAATTGGAACTAATCTTTTAACCCCATATACGTCCTAGCCGTCCAACTTGATGCTGTCCGCAGGGTATATAAGAGGATCTCTCTGGCTATGTCTGCGAAGTGGAACGAAACCATTCCGTCAAGAACGCGCAGAGTAACACCCAGATGAAGTTAAAGGAGCCCAGGTAGTCCTAGATGGGTATGAAGGCGCAATTGAATTAGGCTACTCCGATACACACCAAGAGTACGCTGACGCCCCCGTGATGCCTTTAAGGTCGATGAACCTATCGGAACAAGTTGATAAAGAGTGGCAGTGAAGACGCAAGGGTATTGGCCCGATCATGAACACTAGTCATCCTGAAAGCCAGCTACAGAGCCGGATAAGACGGCACGAAGCAGATTCAGCCAATAACTAAGGTCGCCCCTTGGAGTTCTAAGAACTTAAGGGTACATTCCAAACTAGGCGGCCATATCTTAACTGCCGAAAGAAGGTTGACAACTCACACTAAGGGGGTCTACACCCTCAGAGAAGTCGGGAGCTCTGATCATACCATTAGCTGTGTGGGGGAAGACAAACTTACAGGGTCAAAGCAGGTTCGCTCTAGGATTAAGTGACGAAGGTTGGGAAGTAAATACCTGATTAAATGTAAACCAGTTGTAGTCTGCGAATAGTCAGACACGGGATATAAATATGGAAGTGCCTCCCAGGCTTTAGCGATCATCAAGCAACGGAGAAGAGATCTTATCAATATCATAAGTTTTTACTCAAAAAATCTTTATCTACGAGCCTTCCTAGACAATCTCGGTTGACGAAGGAAGATTTAAGCTTAGTCCGATTTGCTTGCCCTTAGAATCGACTACCCTTAACAGTATATTGATATTTCTCCTTTTTACCAAGGCGCTTTACATGAATACTGGACACCTCCAAGTCATACCTCAGGAATCACACCAGCATATAGCTGATTCCACACACCTTGACGAGATTATGCACGAACCACGTCCCTCAAAATACATCTCCTCATTTGAAGATATACTTGAAAACTCACTCTAAGAGATTCAATTCTATATACCTGAGGAGCCCTCCTGGTTCAACAATCCCTTACTCATCCCTACCAAGTCAGATTGACAAGAAACCTACGAACACTTCCACAGTCCCACCTTTCTATGGAAACCATTCCAAGACTACAATACTGAAGAAGAAGGAATTTCCAGTTCTTTCAGCTTCACCTTCCCCTCCTTCACCCCATCTCTTTTGAGTCCAGGAAAATATCTGAGTCTCAATAAAACGAGATAGCCGGCCAATTGACTTTCGACACGGACAAAGCCATGTTGGACATAGAAGAAGTCTCTCTGGTTTGAAGCGACCATGAACTTGGACGCTCCAGGTCTTCTTTGGCCCGCCACCACCTTACCCAGCCAAGTGGAGTCACATAGTCGGCCCCTGGAACTCGATCAAGCACTCCCCGTACCCCAGACGCCAGAAATCCAGCTATGAAAAGATTACCAGAACGTATAGGCCAGGCAATGAGCTACTTCAACTGTACCCTCCAGGAATCGGTTGATATGCAACATCTGGCCTACCGTGAACTATCTAGACAAGCTCAGGATCAGGCAAACCAACTCCAGCACCATGCATAACGGATAACACGTGGGGAATAGATCATTGGCAAAGAGTTGAAACAGGTCAATTCGGGGCTTGAAATGTTAGCAACTGAAACCGCTGCACTTCAAGATGCAACCACTAAACGGTTGAATGCAAAGTTGGGTGCACAGGAAGAACGGGCTGCACACCCTGAAGTGGTAAGTACGCAACTTCATGCTAACATTGGGGCAACAGGACATGACTCGCAGGATCGAGACCGCCAGCTAGAACAGGCTTTGGCTAGGCAAAAAAAGAACTACTCCAAAGACAACTGGCCGCACAAAAAGAACATGAGCGGACCAGAGAGGAGTTAAAGAACTGGACCAACACCTGGAACAAGAGCGGTCAGAAAGGGAGGCCTATGTGGTCAGGCAGAATGCCGCATCCGAGCAACTAAATCGAATGTTGACTCGGATGAATGAAACTTTGGTGCAACCACAAGTTGCGAGTAACCCATCAAGTGTGTGTGAAACAGTGACACCACAGCCTGTGGAAAATCAGCGCTAGGAAAAATGAACCAGGGCCGAATGCGGAGAGGAGTTCTGGTTCATTCCCCATAGAGATAAAGGAAAAGCCATGGACCGAGGGGATGGAAACGGAAATGGCGGAAAGGAACCACCACCGCCCACCACGGCGAATGCACCCAACCCGGGAGATGATGAGCCAGGGTCTGAAGACGGAGGTGGCCCCTTACGACGAGATAGTATGCCATCATGACGACCCTTGCCTGGCCGTAAATTCGAATCTGAAGCAGAAGCATGGCTCGACCCATTAGGGCAAGCATTGTCAAGGACTAACTGCCGGCTAGAGGATCTACCATTCAAGTTTGAGAATAAGCCTACACAGGATATGCGAGTATGGTTATTAAATTGTGAGGACTACTTTGGGAGTAACCTATCGCAATGGGAAAACAATGAAGAAAATAACAAGTATGCGTTAGGAAAAATGGAAGGAACTGGGGTAGCCCCTTTCTCGATAAATTTTCAGAAGTAAATGACAGGGAAACTCGGATTCAGAAAACATGAGGGTTATGATTTCTGGATCACTTTACGAGCCGAAGTTACAGAACGATTCTCAGTCCTGCATAAGGCACAAAAAACCTTAGCCGGGATGGAGATAGTCCAGTATACATGAGAGATAGAGAAGTATCTCTCACCATGGAAAACCAGAACATCGAGGCAGAAGTATCTGGTATCGCTTGGAGAACTATAATTTAGCGGCAACTCCCTATTGAAACCAGGACTACACTATCTCATGAAAATCAGACTTGGATAGCAAATGGATAAAGGCAGTGCGAAGGGTTACCAAAGCGGATGAATTGTTCTAGCAACAACAAGGGCAATTCAGAAAAAAAGACCAGGGAAAAGTGACTCCCACAAAAGAAAACGGAAGGAGGAATCAAATTCTAGCAAGACCAGAACGGGAAATAAAAAATGAAAAACGTATACGGGGCTGCAAAAGCTGCCTACAAATTGAAAAAACAAGCGGAAAAAGGGAAAAAAGCCCGTGCGGAAGGAAAGGTTCAGTATACAAATTGGGTTGAAGTTTATAAAGGAATCCCTGAAGCCAAAATTAAGAGCGAAAGAAAGCCAATCAATGCACCCGTTGCAAGTTGGCCAACCATACTGTGAGGTTTTGCTAGAAACAGGCCCATGTATTGGTTATAGGGCATAAGCGGGTAAATTTCAAACCCCAATATCGACAACCCCTAATAACAAAGGGGCAACCAGCACCCACAACTAGGGTGATCCAAGTCAACCTGCCCAGGATTTGGGAACTTGAGGACATGGATGAACCCTGAAAAAGGTTTACAGCCACCGGCAGCGAGGGCAACCGGGTACTCAGTGTTGGACCCCTCACCAAAACCGAAATCAACAAGGGTGCTCGACCTCCTCAAGGTCGTACTAGCAGGTATTCCTCGCTACACCGTGGGAAACTTAAAACCAAAGTGAGAATCACGAAAAGTAATCCAGAACTACTGGAGTATCGCAGACTTACGAATGACAGGCGAGCAAGAATCAATTAACTAGGGGGGCGGCTCGTGGTAGTTTGGGACTAACTCTAGGAACCTCATACACAAAAAGAAGAAGGCGGTACGCCACATTTGATGTATATCGAACCTCAGTATGGAAGACGGTCCTCTAAACCCGTATCCTTATAAAGTCCTAAATCCTTACAAAAGATCCAAGGAAGAGTGGATGGACTAGCGCTGACTAGGGACTTCTTAAGAATAACAAAGGGGAAATCAGTCTAGCCTGGATTATGAGAAGCCTTCCAGGAACAAAATATATATCAGGGCGGCTGGACAACGAAATAGTAGGAGAAACGGAACTGGATTTCAGACACAAAGAAAAATGAAGTGGAAGAGAATGAGTGACTATGGCTACCTAGTCTATATGCTAAATGGAGCGGAGCAAATGCGTCCAGAACATGGACTCCGGCTTTGTAGACAGGATAGGCATGATAGACTTAAGAGGTAAACGAGACGATGCGTGAAGAATCTTCTGAATACCTCCTAATGATACGAGTTCGGCTCCAGTTAGGCAGGGCAAATGGCAGGTGTTGGGAACCCTTTGGCACGAGGTTAAGATCGCTAGTAATGGGCTGCCCAGTACACCAAAAAGAGAGATTTTAGTTTCTCTGAGGAGGCTTAAATAGCCGAAAGCGTGCGGCCATGGTAATAAAAACCCTAAGTTACCACAACAACGAAAATGTAATACTGAAGACCTGCACCGGCCCCTAGCGGCCCTAATAAAAGAAATAAAACAGTAGCCCTTGCCCCCCCTTATTAATCATACCCAGAAGGCAGGGCCACCATTGAAGCAAATGGAGAACGGATTCCGATTCGCGTTCTACTAGACTCAGGGTCTAATATATTCCTAATTAACCAAGAGCAGGTTTATAAACATCGCCTACCATACCAGACACGCACAAATAGTTTGAATATTTACACCTTTGAAGGAACCACAATAACAAATGGGGGAAAACACTGCACACATCCTATTCTCTTAGAGATCGGGAGGAATGCACACCGATCTCACATCTCTTGCGAAATTGCCAATGCTGGCAAATATAACCTTATCATCCCATTTGGATGGTGGCATACAGATCAACCTATAAGGCACATCCTGGATGTGCAACAATGGACATTTAAAGACGAGAAATGTCAAAGTCAGGTTTATGATGAAGGCATAGACCTGACATTTGAATGAGACGAGACAGTTGCATATGATCCAGAAGCACGAGACATTTGAAGAATCGAAATAGCACCCACTCCAGAGTCGAACAAAGATTGCGCAAATACCTCAGGCATACCATGAATTCAAGAGGGTTTTTGCACCAGAAACAGCTGAGAAACTAGCCGGAAGAAGAATGTTTGACCACGCCATTGACTTGATACCAGGTGCAGTACCACCATGGGGCACGATATATCCTATGTCAGCCGACCAGCTGGATTTGGTTAGCAAATACCTGCATAAAATCCAGAAGCTAGGGAAAATCGTAGCAAGCAAATACCCTGCAGTGGCACCAATTTTATTTGTCCCTAAACCTGACGGTTCAATGAGGCTATGTGTGGACTACCTCAGTTCAATAAGCTAACTGTGACCAACAAATATCCGCTACCCCTAATGAGCGAGCTCCGTGACCGAGTAGCTGGGGCCCTAATATTCACAAAGCTCAACTTACAAGATTCCTACAACCTCCTAAGAATAAAAGAAGGAGACGAGTGGAAAACAGTATTCCAGACCTGATACGGCCTCTTTTAATACAAAGTAAGGCCATTCGGGCTGGTGAACATACCTGCCACCTTCATGGCCATGATGAACAAAATTCTTCATGAATTTTTAGATCATTGAGTAGTGGTATACCTGGACGATATCCTGATTTACTCCCAGACAGAGGAAGAACACATTGACTTGGTCAGAAAGGTCCACTCTAACTTGGAAGGTTATGGTCTAGCGTTGTCAACCGCCAAGTCAGTTTTTCACGTCAAAACAGAGGAGTTTTAGGGTTATATTGTGATCATTGATGGAGTCACCATGAGTGAAAGAAAGGTCCAGAGCATAAAAAATTGGAAGGCACCAAGATAGGTCAAGGAGGTGCAAATATTCATTGGCTTTGCCAATTTTTACCAACGTTTTATTAAAGATTTCTCCAAAATCTGTAAACCAGGAACCTAAACGTTGGAGGACGACCCCAGAAAATACAGCTGGGGGCCGGAACAAGATGGGGCATTTTAAGAACATAAGAAAAGATTCATATCTACCCCTATACTCTGTCATTCCTACACTGACAGAAGAACAATTGTGGAAACAGATGCTAGCGATTTTGCTCTAGGATGCGTCCTCTCAGAGTTTAAAGACAAAAAGCTACATCTGTTGGCTTTCCAATCACAGAAGCTGAGCCCAGCTGAGCGTAAATAGGAAATCCATGATAAGAAACTATTAGCGATTCTGGAAGCATTTAATGAATGGAAACAGTATCTGGGCGGAACAGAAAAACCTGTGACTGTCTATACTGATCACCATAACCTACAGAAGTTCCTTACAACTAGGGTATGGAATCCACAGCAAATTCGATGGGCTCAGCAACTAGCGAACTACAATTTCAAGATTGTCTACCGACCGCAAAAACTAGGCGGAAAGCCAGGTGCAGTAAGCCGACGGCCTGAGGACCATCCAGAGCAGGGAGCTGCGTATAGCGAACAGTCATTACTTAAGCCTTCTCACTTCCAAATCACACTAGTGCACTTATATCAACCAGAAAGAGAGGAAAGAATTATTGGCACATAGTCTACTAACTTGCTGCGAATAAAATTGCTAACTCCTAAAGCACGAATCCCTACAAAAGGGTCCTGACTAGCAGCCGGACACGACTTGTACGCACTAGAGGACTTTATAATTACGGCCAAAGGACAAAGGTTGTTGGAATCTGGAATTTCCGTCAAATTACCAAAATGTACATATGCACGGTTGGCACCACACAGTGGAATGGCCGCAAAATTTGGGATCAGCATTAGCGGAGGAGTAATCGACGCTGATTATACCGGAGAAGTCCAGGTTATCATAATGAACAATGGAAACCAAGATTGCTAGGTTCGCCTAGGGGACCGAATGGCACAAATGATCAATGAGAATATACACATTCCTGAAGTGATAGAAGTTGACGGAATAGCAGAAACTGCAAGGGGCAAAGGTAGATTTTATAAGCACGGATGTATCACCCTGACGATCAGCTTCTATAAAGAACCTGCTAGTGGTTGCATACTTGCAAGCGGACCAGGCCGAAAATGAGTTTCTTGATGAAACAGATCATCAAGCAAGACAAGACAAAGGGATACTCATAATGTGTAATGCTATAATATCCAAGGTCGATATTAGGAAATATGACCAGACATTATTAAAAACCATCAAAGAGCCAGGCCAGAACGATCAAGACTGGCATGTATGCAAGCAAGAATTGGAAAAGTTAACCAAAGAGGGCAAACTATTACCGAGTCACTGGGCAGTAACTGAAGGACTGATATACTATAAGAATCGATTATACATTCCAGACAACGAACAGCTGCTGACAACTATAGCCAAAGGTTGCCACGACTGTCAGGTAGCTCGACACTTTGGACTGGTGAAGACTTTGGAAATTGTTACCAGAGACTTTTATAAGAGAGGGCTGACACCGTGAATAAATGACTACGTACAGTCATACGATGAATATCAACTTAATATATCCCCACGAGATGCGCGGTTTGGTCTACTGCAGCCTCTAGAAGTCCAGTTCGCAGCCTGGTCATCCATATCGACCTACTTCATCACACAACTACCAGAATCACAAAGAAGAACACAAATTATGGTAGTCGTCGATCGGTTTACGAAGATGGCTCACTTCATAGCTCTGGAAAGCAATGCAACTACAATGCAGGTTGCAAACGTATTCTTGAGGGAAGTCTGGAAGCTACTTGGACTTCCAGCAGAAATTATATCTGACATGGATGCAAAGTTTCCGGCAGAATTCTAGGAATCCCTATGCAAAACCTTAGGGATAAAATGAAAGATGTCAACCGTGTACCAGCCTCAAACTGTTGGACAAACGGAGAGGACCAACCAGGTGCTGGAAGGATACCTCAGAAAACCTTTTCAATTATGATCAAACGGACTGGTACCAGTTGTTACCACTTGCTGAGCATACCTACAATAATTTGGTAACAAACGCGCATAGCATGTCACCCTTTTAGGCAATCTATGGATTCCATCCACAAACAGAAAGGATGAAGGAATGTGATGCCCAAATTCCAGGCGACCTGCTTTACGCGCACTGGATGCAAACAATAAATCAGCATGCCCATGAAGCGTTGGAACAAACAGGGGAAAATATAAGCAAATATTACAACTGAAAGGCTAAGCCACAACCAGACATTAAGGTCGGGGACCTTGTTATATTAAATTCAAAAAAAATTATGCAGCAAACGACCCTAGAAGACGCTTAGCCCCAAGCTGTATGGCCCGTTTAAGTTATTATAAAAAAGGGGACAACGTACCTCTAAACTAGAAATTTCACCAAGATGGAAGATCCATCCGATATTCCATGTATCATTGTTGGAAGCCTATAGAACATCCCATCGACCATCAAGGGAACAACCTCCCTGTGAGCTAGAAGAAACTGATTCAGATTTTGAATAGGAAATCGAAATAATCATGAAGAGTGAAATAATCTGTTATACACGGTGTGTGGGAGGTCGGAACTGACCGATGCCTGAGCTACGGTACTTAGTGAAGGGACTGGTGGTTCCGAAGATGAAAATACTTTGGAACCACCTGACCACATAGAGCATGCACAAGAATTGGTGGAGGCATTTCATAGGGAGAATACGGATATGCCAAAGTTGGCAGATGTTGAATGACAAGAAAAATGTTTTCCTAGCATGGCCAAGAAAACACGTTAGGTTTTTCACCCTACCAAGTCGAGTTCTAGAAGGGACTGCTTAATTTCAGAATTGTTTATGTTAGGGTTTTCTTTTTAAAATTTTATTTGATTTAATTGTTATTTTGATGTGGCATTAAAAGAGAGGGTAACCTTTGAAAAGCGATTCAGCAGAAACTGCACCGAGGAGGGAGCTCATGTTAGGCACAATCGACTCCCAAGTGGAATACATGACTTTTCAGGAGGAACTGCATGAATCTGAACCTCTACAGCAATTACGCCCCTGCAGCCCCTGCGTTCGCCCAGGGAATCAACACTGGCACCTTGTGCAGTTGCTCGTTTACTAAGAAAAACGAGTAATTGGAACACATTATATAACCTCGTATACGTCATCACCGTCTGTCCGACCGGAATCTGTCACCGAAGTATATGAGAGGGCCTCTCTGGCTACGTATAGGAAGTGGAACGAAGCGATTCCGTGACGACCTCACAGAGTTACACCCCGTTGAAGTTAAGAGAGCTCGAGTAGTCCCAGATGGGTATGAATGCGCGATTGAAGTAGGCTACTCCAATACACACAGAGAGTACGCTGACACCCCCGTAATGCCTATAAGGTCAAGGAACCTATCGTAACAAGTTGATAAGGAGAGGCATTGAAGACGAGAGGGTATTGGCCCGATCATGAACCTTAGTCATCCTGAAAGCCAGCTGCAGTGCCAGATAAGACAGCATGAAGCAGATTCGTCCAACAACCAAGCTGGTTCCTGGGAGTT
Organism: Tuber calosporum; assembly: GCA_003316355.1. Classification (NCBI taxonomy): domain Eukaryota; kingdom Fungi; phylum Ascomycota; class Pezizomycetes; order Pezizales; family Tuberaceae; genus Tuber; species Tuber calosporum. The sequence continues at coordinate 5,730 of QFET01007744.1, read as the reverse complement.
CTAACAAGTTATGGGTACGTTCCAAACTGGGCGGTGATATCTTAACTGCCGTGAGAAGTTTGACAACTCAGACTAAGGGGGTCTACACCCTCGGAGAAGTTGGGAGCTCTGATCATACCATTACCTGTGTGAAGGATGAGGAAGTTTCAGGGTCAAAGCGGTTTCGCTCTCAGATTAAGAGACGAAGGTTGTGAAGAAAATACCTGTTTATATGTAACACAGTTGTCGTCCGCGAACACTCAGACGCGGGATATAAATATCGAAGTGCCTCACAAGCTTTAGCCATCATCAAGCAATGGAGAAGAGATCTTATCAATATCATAAGTTTTTACTCATAAAATCTTTACCTACGAGCCCTCCTAGACAATCTCCGTTTACGAAGAAAGATTTCAGCCTAGTCCTATTCACTTGCCCTTAGAATCGACTACCCTTAACAGCGAGACTGGACAAAGGGATACTCCTAATGTCCAATGCAATAATGTCTAAGTTGAGTATTAGAAATATGACCTGGTAATATTAAGGACCATTAAAGAGGCATGCCAGAACAATCAGGACTGGCAGGAACTTAAGCAGGAATTGGAAGTGTTAAAAACCATATGCAAATCATTGCTAAATCAGTGGGTCGTATCGGAAGTGTTCAACTGTTACAAGAATCAGCCGCATATTCCAGAAAATGACTAGGTGCAAACCACCATAGCCAAATGTTGCCATGACTTTAAGGTAGCTGGACACTTCAGACAGGAAAAGACAACTGGAAATGGTTACTAGAGACCTTTACTGGAAAGGACTGATAGCCTGGATCAACAACTACGTACGATCGTGTGATGAGTGTCAATTTAATAAATCACCACAATATGCGCGCTTGTGTCTACTGCTACCTTTGGAAGTGCTGTTGGCTCTTGGTCATCCATATCTACTGACCTCTTCAAACAACTACCACAATCGCAGAGCAAACACAAAATATTGTAATGGTGGATCGATTCATGAAGAATGCTCACTTTATAGGTTTGGCAAAAATGCAACAGCTAAGGAGGTTGTGAATGTATTCTTGAGGGAAATATGGAAGCTAGATAGACTTCAAGTTGCAATTATGTCCGACATGGATGCAAAGTTCTCAGGAGAATTCTGGGAATCCCTCTACAAAGGTTTTGAGATAAAACGAAAGATGTCCACTGCATTCCACCCACAAACTGATAGACTAGCTGAAAGGACCAACCAAGTGGTGGAAGGATACCTCTGGAACTTAGTCAATTATGATGAAACAGACTGGTACCAGTTGCTACCACTAGCCTAGCATGCCTACAACAATTAAATAATGAAGGCTCATAGTATGTCAATATCTTACGCAAACTATAGAGTCTATCCAAAAACTGAATGGAAGAAGGAATGCAAAGCACAAAATTCATGCGCACAGCTATACGCGCACTGGGTGCAAATAATACACCAACAGGCCAGGGAAATTTTGGAACCAATACAGGAAAATATAAGCAAGTATTACAACCGGAAGGCAAGGCAGTAAGCTGACATCCCAGTTGGGGACTTGGTTATATAAAAGGCAATAACCATATGTAATCAGAGACCTTCAGAGAAGCTTGGCCCAAAGCTGTATGGCCCATTTAAGATATTAGAAAAAAGGGGAGAACGCGTCTTCTAACTAGAAATATCACTCAGATAGAAGATCTATCCAAGATTCCATGTATCCTTCTTAGAATCCAATCAGACATCCAATCGACCAGCAAGGGGGCAACCTCCCTCCCAACCAAATAATATTGATTTAGATCTTGAATAGGAGATCGAAAGAAGCGTGAAGAATGAACGAATCACTCATACTCAGACGGTAGGAGGTTGTAACAGACAAATGCCGGACTTACGCTATTTTGTGAAGTGGGCAGGGTATTCTGAGAATGAAAACACCTGATAACCACCTGACTATTTAGAACATGGTGAGGAATTGGTAGAGGAATTTCACAGGGAAAATAGGGATATGCCAAAGTGGGCAGTTATTGAATAATCATGAAAAGGTTTTCCTTGTTAAGGGTTGTCGATTCTAAGGGCAAACGAATCAGACTAGGCTTAAATCTTGCTTCGTAAACGAAGATTGTCTAGGAAGACTCGTAGGTAAAGATTTTGAGTAAAACTGATGATATTAATAAGATCTCTTCTCCATTGCTTGATGATGGCTAAAGCTTGGGAGGCACTGCGATATTTAAATCCCGCGTCTGAGTGTTCACGGACTACAACTGGGTTACATATAAACAGGTATTTTCTTCCCAACCTTCGTCTCTTAATGCGAGATTGAACCCGCTTTGACCCTGAAACTTTCTCTTCCCCCACACAGCTAATGGTATGATCAGAGCTCCCGACTTCTCTTAGGGTGTGGAACCCCTCAGTCTGAGTTGTCAACCTTCTTTTGGCTGTTAAGATATGGGCGCCTAGTTTGGAACGTACCAATGACTTCTTAGAACTCCAAGGGGCAAGCTTGGTTGTTGGCCGAATCTGCTTTGTGCCGTCTTATCCGGCTCTGCAGCTGGCTTTCAGGATGACTAGTGTTCATGATCGGGCCAATACCCTCTCGTCTTCACTGCCTCTCCTTATCAACTCTTGCGATATGTTTTTTGACCTTATAGGCATCACGGGGCCGTCAGCATACCCTCGATGTGTATCGGAGTAGCCTACTGCAATCGCGCATTCATACCCATCTAGGACTACCCGGGCTCTCTTAACTTCATCTGGGTGTAACTCCGCGAGTTCTTGACGGAATCGCTTCGTTCCACTTCCCAGACGTAGCCAGCGAAGCCCTCTTACATACACCGTGGACATCAACCGGTCGGACGGACGGCGACGACGTATACAGGGTTACAAGATGTGTTCTAATATCTCATTTTTCTTAGTAAACGAGCAACTGCACAAGGTGCCAGGGTTGACTCCCAGGGCGAACTCCGGGGCCACAGGGTGGTAATTGCCTGTAGAGGTTCAGATTCATGCAGTCCCTTCTGAAAAGTCATGTAATCCTCTTGTGAGTCGTTTGTGCCTAACATTCCTAGCATGGCTAAGCAAATGCGTTAGGTTTTTTGCCCTACCAAGTGGAGTTCATTGGAGGACATGTATATTTTTACTTTTTTAACTTTGATGATTGTTATTTTTAATTAAGAGAGAGTAACTTTGGAAAAGTGATTCATGACAAACGCACAGAGGAGGGAACTTGTGTTAGGCACAAATGACTCTCATGAGGAATATGATACCCTGGATGATAAAGAGCATGAGTCCAAACCTCAACTGAAAATGATACCCCTCTGGCCCCTGCGTTCACCCTAGGAGTGGACACTGGCACCTGGTGCAGTTGCTCGTTTACATAGAAAAATGAGTAATCCAACCACCTCTTGAAACCCGCTATATGTCATAGCCCTAGGACCGACCGGATGCTGTCTTCCGGGTATCTAAGAGGGCATCTCTGCCTACCTCTGAGAAGTAGAATGAAGAGATTCTGATCATATCCGCGTAGAGTTATACCCCATTGAAGTTAAGACAGCAAGGGTAGTCCTAGATGTATATGAATGCGCAATCGAAGTAGGCTATTCCGTCATAAAAAGAGAGTATGCTGATGCCCTATCTGATACCTACAAGGTCAATATACCTATCAGAACAAGTTGATAAGGAGAGGCAGTCAGAACGAGAAGGTATTGGCCCGATTGCAAACACTTATCATCCTAAAAGCCAGCTGCAGAGCTGGATAAGATGGCAGAAGCATACTCGGCCATCAACCATACGGGCTCCGGCGTGTTCTAAGAAGTTATTTGTATATTCCAAACTGGTCTGCCATAGCTTAAAAAGCAGAAAGATGGATAACAACTCAGATTAGATGGGGTTCATACCCTCAGAGAAGTCAAAGCTCTGATCATGGCATCAGCTGTGCATGGAAAGCAAAATTTTCATTGTCAAAGCGGGTTCGCTCGTGGATATAAGGAAGGAATTTGGATTGGTGATACTTGGTTATATGTAAACCAGAAGTAGTCTGCAAACACTGCGACTAGGGATATAAATATTGCAGGGCCTTCCAAGCTTTAACCATAATTAAGCAACGGAGAAGAAATCTTATCAATATTATAAGTTTTACTCAAAATCTTCATCTATGAACCTTCCTATACAATTTCTGTTATCGAACAAAGATTATAATCCTAGTCCGATACACTCACCCTTAGAATAGAATACCCTTAACACCATCTATGTGAATACTCAATTTCAAAGTTAAGGTCAGTTACTTGCCTGTATCTTATTAACTTAGACATTAAATTTAAGTTCATATTTGAATCGATGTACATATCTGAAAGTAAATCATAATTGCTAATCTATTATTTATATATATATATATATATATTGGAATAAGAAAAGACCAAGAAACAAGGAAGAACTCTTTGACCTGCGACATGCTCAAGCCTGCAATTGTGTGGAGAGAATTTTTGGTGTTCTCAAAAAGTGTTTTCCAATTCTCTGCTCATCAAAAGAGTATCCTTATCCAACTCAAGTAATATTACTCATTGCTCTCGGAGCTTTGCATAATTTTAACATGTGTAGTAAAGGAAGAAAAGAATGTGAAAAGTGGGAGCATTTGGCAGAGGAGAAAAAAGAATGAGATTTACACAGACTGAGAGAGAGCTTGGTAGATCAATTCGAAAATATCATTTATGAAGTGGATACAGTAAATGATGATGCTGGAATGAAAGAATTTCGTGATAACTTAGCAGGAAGAATATGGACTGACAATCTAAATTAATGCGATTAAAGAAGATTAAACCAACAAAATAATCAAAATATTTTTTGAAATTTTCTATATTAAACTTGATTCAAAGTTTTTGCAAGCCACATATCTTGTGCATTTACACCTTGTAGTGCAATCAAAACTGAGGCTTTTACTTCATTTTCCATCAGCTGCCACCCCTTTACCAAATGTTGCATGAAAGAACTGATCTAGACTTCACTTGCAATTTCTCGATTGCTGGTACAGTTTTCAATTATTTAATAGATTATGCAGTAGAACTAATTCAATCCTACGCTTTATTATTATTATTATTATTATATCTCATTACGCTTATGGAGCCAGAGGCTATGAAGCGTTAACTAACATACATATAAGGTGCGCCTTGCACACCCAGTCATTGCCCACCGTCTCATATATGTTTGTTGCAGCTTTTCAGTAGACCCCCGTCATAAACGCTAACAACCCCTAAACAAATGAAATCCTCCCATCCGCCATAAGCCTAACCAGTAAAAGGAAATAATAGTAAAAAACCTAAGTAGCACTGTTCCTTCTCTCAGTTGCTTCTTAGTGTGCGTGTAGGTAGGTGGGACACTACTTGGAGGTAGCCAGGTGATCATTGCCACAGTTGAGACATTTGATGGTGGTATGAAGGCATGGCTTGCCCTTGGTGAGGCAGTCAGATCTGCCACAGGTGTGGAGGTGAGCAGGGTGTTCCAAGGAACAGATTGCGCAGAGGGTGGTTCTGGTGCACTGGTGTTAATGTTCGACTATCTATATCGCGCAACCGGCAACGATATATGATTCAGTCTATCAAGACACTTGCTCACTACTATTGCGACTACTCCAAGTCCAATAGTTTTCCTGAGCACTTGATAGAAGAATCCAATAGTCAACTTTTAACGAGAGGTCGCGAGGGGGAGAGCGGAATGAAGGTTTGATTTGATAAAGTTATAGATAGGAAATAACAAAGATGG
>QFET01007741.1:0-14168 GCA_003316355.1 Tuber calosporum | reverse complement strand
CTAGCGACCCCTAGTTGAAGTTGACTGTCGGATTCTTCTATCAAGTGCTCGAGAAAACTATTGGACTTGGAGTAGTCGCAACAGTAGTGAGCAAGTGTCTTGATAGACTGAATCATATATCGTTGCCGGTTGCGCGATATAGATAGTCGAACCTTAACAAGGGCCCAGTTGGCACGCCAGGATTAAACTAGGATTTGAACTTAAAGTTCGGACTTGAAAACCAAAGTCCAATCCCTTCAAAGTCCTGACTTTGTAAATCAGCTATGCCAAACATGGCAGGATTAAGATTAGGACTATGAAAAAAGTGTGTATCTGATGTAGAATAATAAAGATAAGATACAAGTGTGTGCATTTTTGCACTTACATGAAATTCAGGATTATCTATTTTGTATTATTAGAATTAAAATATTCAGTATGAGAGTTGAAGTGACTTGATATTGGATCATTGGTTGTTTTTACTTGTCCGATTCCAAAACTTTAATCTTGTCTCAAAATCACAGTTGACAAATGGTTCAAACTCAGATACGAAATGTGGCAGCAGTCAGTGGGGCCATTGGCGCATGTGGATTCCTGATTGCAAAAAGTATTAGGTTGGGAGAGAAGATGCCATATGATACTTCAGTATTATTAGGCAAACAGTATACTAATGAGTTACTAGTTTTCTCAGCATGTAGGTTGGATATACAAAAATCTTCGGATAACCAAAAAAACATTTTCAAATCTGTGTCACAAACTACGGAAATATGGTAGTATACAGGATAAAAGATACAGCACAGTTGAGCACCAAGTTCATATATTTTTATACCGAGTCAGCAATAATTCAAGCAGTCGATATATGCAGGAGCGCTTTCAACACTCAGCAGACACTATACACTGGTTGTTCCTCGCTGTTATGATTGCCATTGGCAATATCGAAGAAGACTTTATTCAACTTCCACCTCCAACACTTCCTAAAGAGCAGGATATACCATGGGAAATCACAAGTAACCTAAAGTTTTATCCTTGTTTTCAAGATTATTTAGGAACAAAGGATGGCTCACTCATTCCAGCGACCGTCTCAACTGCTGATGCTGGAATATACTGCTGTAGTAAAGGCTCTACTGCTCAAAATATATTTGTTGCAGTATCCTTTGATCTGACATTTCATATGTTTTAAGTCGATGGAAAGGGTCTGTACATGACTCCAAAGTATTAGAAGATGCAAAGAAGAAGGGATTTGAAAATCCAAAGAGAAAATATTATCTTGAAGATGCAGGATACAGTACGTCTACCTCTCTACTGGTTCCCTACCGGAATGTACAATATCTTTGAAAAGAAGTCAGACAAGGCACTTTGGAGTATGTATTCAATCCTAAACTTATCAGATTAGTTGATGCAATAGTTTCTTAGGATAAAAAGATAATAATATACGTGTAAAGGGTAGTCGATTCTAAAGGCAAGCGAATCAGATTAGGCTTAAATCTCTCGTCGTAAACCGAGATTGTCAAGGAAGGCTCGTAGGTAAAGATTTTTAAGTAAACCTTATGATATTGCTAAGATCTCTTCACCGTTGCTTGATGATTCCTAAATCTTGGGAGGCACTTCGAGTTTAATATCTCGCATCTGTGTGTTTGCTGACTACAACTGGTTTACATATAAAAAGGTATTTTCTTCCCAACCTTCGTCTCTTAATCTGAGAGCGAACCAGCTTTGAACCTGAAACTTTCTCTTCCCCCACACAGCTAATGGTATGATCAGAGCTCCAGAGTTCTCTGAGGTTTTGGACCCACTTTGTCAGAGTTGTGAACCTTCTTTCGGCTGTTTAAGATATGGTCGCCTAGTTTGGAACGTACTAATAATGTCTTGAACTCCAAGGGGCCAGCTTGATTGTTGGCCGTATCTGCGTTTTGCTGTCATATCCGGCTCAGCAGCTGGCTTTCAGGATGAGAAGTGTTAACAATATGGCCAATACCTTCTCATCTTCACTGCCTCTCCTTATCAACTTGTTCCGATAGGTTCATTGACCCTATAGGTATCAAGGGGGCGTCAGCGTACTCTCGGTCTGTATAGGAGTAGCCTACTTTAATCGCGCATACGTACCCATCTAGGACTACCCGGGCTCTCTTAACTTCAACTAGGTGTAACTCTGCGAATTCCTTTTGAAATCGCCATGTTCCACTTCCTCGACCTAGACAGAGAGGCCCTCCTCTATACCATCGGTACAGCATCCGGTCGGACGGAAAGCGACGATGTATACGGGGTTACAAGATATGTTCCAATTTCTAGTTTTTCTTAGTAAATGAGCAACTGCACAAGGTGCCAGTGAAAACTACAAGGGCGAACGCAGGGGCCGCAGGGGGGTAATTGCCTCTAGTGGTTCAGTCTCATGTAGTTCCTTCGGAAAAGGTAATGTAATCCTCTTAGGAGTCATTTGTACCTACCATGAGCTCCCTCCTCTGTGCGGTTTCACCCGAATCGCTTTTCAAAGGTTACCCTCTCTTTAGGTACCCCATCAAAATAACAATAATAAAAAATTAAAAATAATACCCAAATTTGAATAATTCTGAAATTTACCAGTCCCTTCTTGAAATCGACTTGGTAGGGTGAAAAACCTAACGCGGTCGCTTGGCCACGCTAGGAAAACCTTTTCCTTGTCATTTAACATCTGCCCACTTTGGCATATCCGGATTCTCCCTATGAAATGCCGCCTTCAATTCCAGTGCATGCTATAAGTGGTCTGGTGGTTCCCTAGTATTTTCATCTTCAAAACAACTAGTCCACTGCATAAAGTACCGTAACTCACGCATTGGTCGGTTTCAACCTTCCACACTCCAGGTCTAAGAGATTATTTCACTCTTCACGATTCTTTCTATTTCCCATTCAAAATCTGAATCGATATCTTCTGGCTAGCAGGGAGGTTGTTCCCTTGTTGGTCGATTGGATGTTTGATACGGTTCCAATAATGATACATGAAATATCGGATGGATCTTACATCTTGGTGATATTTCTAGTTTGTAGGCACGTTCTCCTCTTTTTTCCAATACCTTAAACGGGCCATACAGCTATGGGCTAAGGTTCTTCGAGGGTCGTTGGGTATCGACGTTTTTTCATTTTAACAAGACCAGGTACCCGACCCTGTTATCTGGTTGCTACTTAGCCTTGCGGTTGTAATATTTGCTCATATTTTCCCACTTTTGTTCCAACGCTTCTCTTGCCTCTTGGTGTATTATTTGAATCCAGTGTGCGTATAGCTGGGCGCCTGCATATTGGGCTTCACGTGCCTTCATCCATTCCGTTTGTGGATGGAATCCATAGTTTGGGTAGAAGGGTGACGTGCAATGTGCGTTCTTTACCGAACTGTTGTAGGCATACGCAGCTAGTGGTCACCACTAGTACCAGTCCGCTTGATCATAATTGACAAAGTTTTTGAGGCATCCTTCCAGCACCTGGTTGGTCCTCTCCGTTTATCCATCAGTTTGCGGGTGGTACGCAGTTGACATCTTTCGTTTTATCCCCAAGGTTTTGCATAGTGATTCCCAGAATTCTCCAGAGAACTTTGCCTCCATGTCGGATATAATTTCCACTGGAAGTCCATGTAGCTTTCAGACTTCCCTCAAGAATACGTTTGCAACCTCCTTTGCAGTTGCATTACTTTCCAGACCTGTGAAGTGAGCCTCTTTGTAAACCGATCCACACCTACCATAGTTTGTTTTCTTCCTCGTCATTCTGGTAGTTGTGTGATGAAGTCGGTTGATATGGATGACCAGGCTGCGAACTGGACTTCTAGAGGCTGGAGTAGACTTAACCGCGCATGTAGTGGGATTTATTATTTTGACATTCGTCGCATGACCGTACGTAGTCATTTATCCACGCCGTCAGGCCTCCCCAATCAAGGTCTCTGGTAACAATTTTCATTGTCTTCTCCTGTCCAAAGTGTCCAGCTACTTTAGAGTCGTGGCAACCTTTGGCTATAGTTGTCTGCAGCTGTGCGTTGTCTGGAATGTATAAGCGATTCTTATTGTTTATCAGTCCTTCAGTTACTGCCCAGTGAGTTGGTAATGGTTTGCCCTCCTTGGTTAACGTTTCTAATTCTTGCTTGCGTTCCTGCCAGTCTTGATCGTTGTGGCCTGCCTCTTCGATGGTTTTTAATAATGTCTGGTCATATTTCCTAATATCGACCTTGAACATAATAGCATTAGACGTTAGGAGTATCCCTTTGTCTTGTCTTGCTTGATGGTCTATTTCATAAAAAAACTCATTTGCGGCCTGGTCCGCTTGCAAGTATGCTCCAGTACCTGGGTCTTTGTGGCAGCTGATCGTCTGGGTGATACATCCAGGCTTCCAAATCCACCTTTGCCCCTTGCAGTTTCTGCTAGTCCTTCAACTTCTATCGCTTCAGACATGTGTATGTTCTCAACGATCATTAGTGCCATTCGGTCCCCTTTGCAAACAGGGCAATCTTGGTTTCCATGGTTCATTATGATAACCTTGACTTCCCCGATGTAAGCAGTGTTAATTACTCCTCCGCCAATGCTGATCCCAAATTTGATGGCCATTCCACTGCATGGTACCAACCGCGTGTATGTTCCTTTTAGCAATCTAATGGAAATCTCAGTTCCCACCTACCTTTGTCCTTTGGCAGGAATTATAAAGTCCTTTTATACATACAGGTCATGTCCAGCTGCTAGTAGGGACCCTTTTGTAGGAATTCGTGCTTTTGGAGTTAACAATTTTATTCGTAAAGAATCAGTAGTCTCTGTGCCAATCATTCTTTCCTCCCTCTCTGGCTGATTTAACTGCACTAGGGTGATTTGGAAGTGAGTTGGTTTGAGTATTGACTGTTCTCTATGTGCAGCTCCCAGCTCTGGATGGTATTCCGGCCATTGGCTTAGTGCAACCGGCTTTTTGCCTCATTTTCCAGGCCAGTAGACAATCAGGATATTTTAATTTGCCTGTTGCTGAGCTCACCTTATCAGCTGTGGGTTCCATACCTTAGTTGTAAGGAAGTTCTGTAGATTCTGGTGATCAGTGTAGACAATCACAGGTGTTTCTGTTTCGACCAGGTACTGTTTCCACTCTTTAAATACTTCCTGAATCGCCAATAGTTCCTTATCATAGATCTCATAATTTCGCTTGGCTGGGCTCAGCTTCCGAGAGTGGAAAGCTACCGGATGTAGCATTTTGTTTTTAAACTATGAGAGGACAAACCCTAGCGTAAAATCGCTAGCATCTATTTCCACAATTGTTTCTCTGTTAGGGTAGAAATGACTGAGTATAGGGGCCGAGATGAATCTTTTCTTAAGTTCTTGAAACGCCCCGTCTTGTTCCAGCCCCTAGCTGAATTTTCTGGGGTCGCCCTTAAACGTTTCCGTTATTGGTGTGCAGCTTTAGGAGAAATCTTTAATGAAACATCAATAAAAATTGTCAAAGCCAATGAACATTTGCACCTCCTTGACCGTCCTTGGTATCTTCCAATTTTTTATGCTTTCGACCTTTCTTTCACTCATGGTGACTCCATCAATTGCCTCAATATACCCCAAAAACACCATGGTATTAACATGAATAACTGACTTAGTGGTCAATACCGCTAGATAATATTCTTCCAAGTGAGAGAGTACCTTCTTGACAAAGTCGATGTGTTCTTTCTCTGTCGTAGAGTAAATTAGGATATCGTCTAGGTATACCACCACTCCATGATCGTAAAAAATGAACCAACAATTTTATTCATCATGGCCTGGAATGTGGCCTGCGCGTTTACCAGCCTGAATGGCATTACTTTGTATTCAAAATGGCCGCATCGGGTCCAGAATTCAGTTTTCAACTCATCTCCTTCCTTTATCCTTAGGAGGTAATAGCCATCTTTTAAGTCGAGCTTAGTGAATATTTGGGCCTCTAGCACCCAGTTGCGGTGCATGCTCATTAGAGGTAGCGGGTATTTTTTAGCCACCGTCTGCTTATTCAACTGTCGGTAGTCTACCCATAGCCTCATTGAACCATCAGGCTTAGGGACAAATAAAATTTGAGTCCCAGAAGGAGATTTGGTCCCCACGATTTTCCATTAATCCTTTATTTTCTGCAGGTATTTGGTAAGCAAATCCAGCTGATGGGCTGACATCGGATATATCGGGCCCTATGGCAGTACCGCGCCAGGTATCAAGTCAAGGGCGTGGTCAAACATTCTTCTTCCGTCTAGTACCTCAGCCGTTTCTGGTGCCAAATCCCTCTTGAATTCATAGTATTCAAGAGGTATTTGCAGGATCATTTTTGACTCAGGAGTGGGTGGTATTTCGATTCTTTCAATATATCTTTCTTGTGGGTCGTATGCCACAGACTCGTCCCAGGCAAATGTCTAGTCTATGCCTTCATCATTAACATGACTTTGGCATTTCTCATCTTTAAATATCCATTTTTGCGCATCCTCGATATGCCTTAAGGGATGTTCTGCATACGACCATCCAAATGGGATGATGAGGTCATATTTGCCAGGAATGGCAATTTCGCAAGAAATGTGAGATCGGGGTGCGTTGTTCCCGATCTCTAAGAGAATAGGATGTATGTAGTGTTTTCCCCCATTTGCGGCTGTGGTTCCTTCAAAGGTGTAAATGTTGAAGCTATTTGTGTGTGTGTGGTATGGTAGGCGATGTTTATTAACCAGCTCTTGGTTAATTAGGAATATATTAGACCCTGAGTCTACTAGAATGCATATCTGGATCCGTTCTCCATTTACTTGAATGATTGCCCTGCCTTCAGGGCATGAATAATAAGGCGGCTCAGGTGTTTTTGCTTTATTTCTTTTATTAGGGCCGCTAGGGTCCTGTGCAAGACTTTTGTAGGACATTTTCGTTGTTGTGGTAACTTAGAGTGTTTGTTACCATGCCCGCACGGTTTCGGCTATTTAAGCCTCCTCTGACAAACCAAAATCTCGTTCTTTAGTGTACTGGGCAGCCCACTACTACCGGTCTTTACCACTTGCAGAAGGGTTCCCATACACCTGTCATTTGCCCTTCCTAACTGGAGCTGACCTAGTATCATTAGGTTGTATTCACGGGATTCTTCACGCATTGCCTCAATTGTCACATAAGTCTATTGTGCCTATCTTATCCACGAAGGAGGAGTCCAGGTTCTGGACAGATTTACCCTGCGGCATTTAGCGTGTGGACTAGGTAGCCGTAGTTCCTTATTCCCTTCCACTTCATTTTTCTTGATGTCTCGCAACCTTTTCCATTTCTCTAACTATTCCTTTGTCCAGCCGACCTGTTATATATATTTCGTTCCTGCAAGGCTTCTCATGATTCAGGCTTGACTGATTTCCCCTTGTCATTCATAAGAAGTTCCTAGTCAGCGCTGGTCTGTCCACTCTGCCTTTGATCTCTTGTCAGGATTTAGGGGTTAATAAGGATGCGGGTTTAGTTGACCGTCTTCCGTACAGAGGTCTGATGTACATCAAATATAGCGCTCCGCTTTCTTCTTTTTAAGTTTCAGGCTCCCAGAGTTAGTTCCAGACAACCACGAGCCGCCATTTAAGTTAATCGCTTCTTACTTGCCTGTTATTCTTAGGTCTGTATACTCCTGTAGGTCTAGTTTGCTTTTCGTGACTCTCCCCTTGGTTTTGAGTTCCCCACAGAGAACTGCGGAAGACCTGCTAAGAGGACCTTGCAGAGGTGGAGCCCCTTTGTTGATTTCAGTTTCAGTAATGGGTCCATAACCGAGTATATGGCCGCGGTCTCTGCCGGTTCCTGAAACCCCTTTTTAGGTCTCATCCATGTCATCCAGTTCCCAAATCCTGGGCTGGTTGACTTGGTTCACCCTGGTCGGGGGTTCAGGTTGCCCCTTCGTTATCTGTGGTCGTCGATATTTGGTTTGAAATGTCCCCTTTCTGTCTTATAACCGATACTTGGGGCTGTTTCCTGCAGAACTTCCAAGTATGGTTAGCCAACGTGCAAAGGGTGCATTGATTGGCTATCTTTCCTTCTTCAATTTTGTCCTAAGGGATTCCTTTATGAGCTTCAATCATATTTGTATGCTCAACCTGTACTTCAGTAGAGGCTTTTTCCGCTTTTTCCGCTTGTTTTTTCAATTTGTAGGCAGCCTTTTCTGATGCCAAATAGGTTTTCATTTCTTATTTCCCGCAGTGGTCTTGCTAGATTTTGATTCCTCCTCTGGTTTTCTTTTCTGGAAGTCACTTTTTCCCAGGACGTTTTTCCAGACTAGTCCTTGATGTTCCATGAACGATTCTTTTGCTTTAGTAACCCTGCGGACTGCTTTTGTCCATTTGCTATCCTAGTCATGATTTTCATGTAATAGCGTACGCATGGCTTCACTAGGAAGTTGCCGCTAAATTGTAGTTCTCCAAGCGATACCGGATACTTCTGCCTCGATGTTGTGGTTAACCATGGTGAGGAGATACTACTCTATATCCCCTATATACCGGACCTTCTCCATCTCGGCTAAGGCTTTTTGTGCTTTATGCAGTGCTGAAAATGGTTCTGTAACTTCGGCTCAGAAAGTGATCGAGAAATCAAAGCCCTCATGTTTTGGGAATACTAGGTCCCATTCATTTTCTTGCGATATGTTATCGAGAAGGGTAACACCTTGGTTCCTTCCATTCTTCCTAAGACATACTTGATGCGTTCCTAATCATTTTCCCATTGCCATGGGTTTCTCCCAAAGTAGTCCAAACAATTTAATAACCATACTCGCACAATCTGAGTAGGCTTATTCTTAAACTTGAAAGGTGGATCCGCTTGGCGGTGGTTAGTCCTGGATAATGCTTGCCCCAGTCGGTCCACCCATTCATCTGCTTCGGATTCGAACTTTCGCCCAGGTAAGGGTGTTCGTGATGGCTCTCCACCTCATCGTGAGTGGCCATCTTCGTCTTGCGACCCTGGGTCATCATCTCCTGGGTTGTGTGAATTAGCCGGAGGAGGCGGTAGTGGTTACTTTCCACCATATCCGTTTCCATCACCTCGATCTACTGCCTTTCCTTTGTCTTTTCGCGGAATGAACCAAAACCTTTCTCCGCCATCGGCCGTGGTCCGTTTTCCTAAGCCCGGATATTCCACTGGCTGTGGCGCCACTTTTTCCCACACACTTGGTGGGTTACTCGAAACTTGTAGTTGCAGCAAAGTTTCATTCATCCGAGTCTACATTCGATTTAGGCGCTCAGATGAGGCATTCTCCCGGACCACATAGGCCTTCCTTTCTGACCGCTCTTGTTCAAGGCGCTGGTGCAGTTCTCGTAACTCCTCTCTGGTCCGCTTATGTTCATTTTGTGCGGCCACTTGTCTTTGCAGGAGTTTTGCTTTTTGATTAGCCAAAGCCTGTTCTTACTGGCGGTGTTGATCCAGCGACTCTTGTCCTGTTGCACCAATGTTAGCATGAAGATGGGTACTTACTGCTTCATGGTGTGCAGCCCGTTCTTCCTGCACCCGTAACTCTGCCTCCAACCATTTGGTGATTGCATCTTGTAGTGCGGCGGTTTCAGTTGCTAATATTTCAAGACACGAATTGCCTGTTGCAACTCTTCACCAAGGATTTGTTCCACACCGGTTATCCGTTGGGCATGGTGCTGGAGTTGGTTTGCCTGTTCCAGAGCTTGACTAGACAGTTCATGATAGGCCAGATGTTGCATATCAACTGATTACTGGAGTGTGCGGTCACAGTAGCTTATTGCCTGGCCTATACGTTCTGTTAATCTTTCTATAGCTAGATTTCTCGCTTCAGGGGGACTAGGAGTGCTTGATCCAGTTCAAGGGGCCGACTTTCTGACTCCACTAGGCTGTGAAAGGTGGTGGAGTGCCAAAGGTGACATGGAGCGTCCAGGTGCATGGTCGCTTCCAAACAGAGAGACTTCTTCTATTTCGGACATGGCTTTGTCTGTATAGACAGTCAATTGTTGGGAAATCTTGTTTTATTGGGACTCTGGATGTTTTCCTCGTCTCCAAAGAGATGGGGTGAAGGAGGGGGAGGTTAAGCTGAAAGAACTGCAGGTCCCTTCTTCTTAAATATCGTAGTCTTGGAACGGTTTCCCCAGCAAGGTGAGACCTTAGAAGTGTTCGTAGATTTCTTGGAAATCTAATTTGCTAGGGATGAATAAGGGATCAGTGAACAAGTAGGGTTCCTGAGGTATATAGATTTGAATTTCCCTGACGTAGTTTTCAAGTATTTCTTCGAATGAGGAGATATTTTATGTGAGACGTGGTTTGAGCAGGAGCTTGTCGTGTAGTGTGGAATCCGCTATGAGCCTGTGTGATTCCTGAGGTATGATTTGGAGTTGTCCAGAAGTCATGTAAAGAGCCATGGTACCAAGGGAAATATCAATATACTGTTAAGGGTAGTCGATTCTAAAGGCAAGCAAAGCGGACAAGGCTTAAATCTTTCTTCGTAAACGGAGGTTGGCTACGAAGGCTTGTAGGTAAAGATTTTTGTGTAAAACTTATAATATTGATAAGATCTCTTCTCCATTGCTTGATGATGGCTAGAGATTGGTATTTTTTTATTTAATTTTTTAATTTAATTCATATATTCTCTGTTAACGTACAGGAACCTGCATAAAGCGCTAGCAATAGCAAAAACGAAATGTCAATCTCAAATAAACAAACAAAGGAAATATCAAAAGCATATCTCGCAATCGTAACGATACTGTCACTGCTCCCACCCTGGAGGCTAATCTGGTAAGAAAAGAAATTAACAAAATTCCAAACAAAATAAGTACGGAAATTGATAAAAGCATGAAAGAATAAAGTTAGTAAAGGAGGGCAGCCAAGCTGTCCTTCGGTGAGGGTGACCTAGCGGCCGGCATGGAGGGGGAGAAGCCAGTTGCAGACTCCAGGATGTAGGCACGAAGGGCCTGTAGAAGGTCCAATGAGGATCAGATGGGGGAGCTAGGGCCGAGGCCGCCAATGCCAGGTAGGTGGCAAAGGCGGATAGAGGCCTTTAGCAGGACATTGAAGGATTGCGTGGACCATGGTCTCTTCATCCTCCTCGCAATAAGGGCAGAGGGGGATGCGATTGGGGTCATCCCAGGAGGAGTGGGCAGCCAGGTAGCTTTTACCGGACCTCATTTGGTGTATCCTGCCAGCCGCAAACTAGTCAAGTCCCATAAAGGGGTGAGGGGACAGGCACGGGGCATAACGGTAGTAAAGTGGAGGTGGGGCCTGGAGGGTCCTATGTTTGAGGAGGAGAGCCTTAAAGGCTTTTTTGAGGAAGGGGTAGTTCCTAGTTATTGTTTCAGGAGGGAGGACATCTGCGGGGAGCATGTGTGGTGCGGCCAGAGGGAAGGTCCCCACGGTGGGGATAATGGTAAGTAGGGCATGGCAGAGGAAGTCAATTGGAAGGTGTCGCCTAGGCGAGTGGGACGGTTTGTACTTATGCCAAGAGAGGGGGATGTAGTTCTGTTTGAGTCCTCGAAGTGTGACACGCGGACCCAGCCTGATGTTGGAGTGGTCAGAGATGGGGAAGGAGGGTGTTAACCTGGCAGCGGCAGGATTGATGATGGGAGAGAAGCAGGCAAGGCGAAGGGCCGCCATGCGCCTCCTGTGTGGCAGGAGTGAGGAGATTGAAGCCAAGCAGGTCTCACAGTTGAGTATCAAGATGGGGGTGGAGGAGAAGCAGTTGGTGACCCAGCGGAGGACTCTGTTCCACAGCGTTGTCATTTTGTACAGTGTTGCCTGAGTTGGTGAGAATAGGTCAGCGCCAAATGTGAGGATTGGGAGAATCAGTCCTGATGCAAGGCGGCGTGCCATGTATGGGGAGAGGCCTAGGCCTGGTGGGAAGAGTTGTTTGATGGTGGTGAAGGCAGCCTGAGCGAAAGCGACCCTCTTGATGAAGTGGGTGGTTGTTTCCATAGATGGTGTGAACCAGTACCCAAGCGAGCGTACTGATGAGGAGGGGGCGAAAAGGGACCCAGTTAGCCCAATTGGGGATGAGGAGATTGGGGAGCGGTCCTTGGGGGTGCGCCAGTGGATAAGTTCAGTCATGGGGACTGAAAAGGAGACCTCTAGCTTGGCTGCCCTGTAAGTAAGTAAAGAAAACACCTGTTGCAGAAGCTAAATGTTCCTCCTGTAAGAAACCGAAGAAACAGTAACTGAAAAATCATCAACATAGGAAAAAATAACCCCTTGGAGTATAGAAAAATGCAATCGTGAAACATAGATCACAAACAACAATGGAGAAATAGGGGACCCTTGAGGGGTCCCTACAGAAACAGGTAAGAATACTGCAGGTGCCCCTTGAAAAAGCAGGCGGCACTGGCGATCAGTGAGGAAGCTGCGAACCCAAGAGGTCATATATCTGGGGATGACCCTTGAGCAGAGGAGTTGTGTGAGTGAGGAGGCAGAGATGTTATCGAAGGCTCCCTTGATATCCAGGAAGAAGGAGGAGACTTTCTTATTGGGCTGTTGGCGAGAACGGACCTCTTGGGAGAGGGCAGCGCAGGCTTCGAAGGTGCTGAGCCCCGGAAGTGAGCCGTAATAGTTTGGATCATTCAGGGCGACTGATCTGGCCATAGGTGCCAGGCGGCATGCCATTATCCTCTCCACTAGCTTGGAGAGGTTTTCTAGGAGAATAATAATGCGGAATGAGGCATGGGAGGAGTAGCTGGCTTTGCTTGGTTTAGGGAGGACGACCACATTGGCTCTCTTTAGGGGGAGCGGATGATATCCAAGTAGCATGAGGGGGCCTAGTAAGTCGCGAAGGATGGAGGAGTTGGTGGAGTGGACCCTCTTCCAGACCCCGTAAGGGATCTGGTCTGGTCCTGGGACGGAGGTGTTGGAGGACTTCCTAAGTGCATAGGAAATTTCTTCAGAGAGGAGAGGAGTAGCTTCGCTGTCATAGCGTAAGAAGGAGGGGGAAGGAGTAGGAGGCTTGGGAGGGAAAAGGTGGTACAGGAGGGAGGTGTTAATTTCAACAGGAGTATCAGGGTCGGGGAAGGAGGGGAACCTCTCAGGCTGTCGCCCAGAGGCGAGGCGTCTTGCTGTCCACACTGACTTGGTATTAACATTGGCCAAGAATTCCTTCCACTGGGATGACTTAGCCTTTTTGATGGCTTTGAAGTAGGTGTTGCGGTGCTGGCGACAAAGTGTCAATGTCTCGGGGGTGTGGTGGTGGCGGTGAGCCCGGGAGGTATGGTGGAAGGCCTGGCTTAGGTGGGTCAGTTCCTGGTTCCACCAGGGTTTGGCGTGAATGGACGGGCGTTGAGATGGGCTGTGGCTTTTCAGCAGTGCAGTGAGGGTGCCCAGGTGCCTGGCAAGCTATTCGTCTACTAAAGACTCAGTGGGGTCTGTTGGGGGAGGAGGGATCTGAATGGCCTTGAGGAGGGGGGTGAGAGTGTCCCAGTCAGTCTTGGACCAGTCAGGAGATGGGAGGGCAGCCTTGAGAAGGGGGGTCGTGAAGCTAAGGTTTAGGGGGAGGTGGTCTGAGCCAGTGGATTGGGCTCTTGCCTCCCATGTGGTGAAAAAGGGGAGAAGATGGTTGTTAGCGAATGCAAGGTCGAGAACAGCAGGCCGTGAGCTGTTGTCAAAGGGGAACCGTGTATAGACCCCAGGAGTGTTGAGTAGGTGAAAGCCTAGCTCCGAGCTGAGTTCAAAGTACGGTGAGGATACTGCATATTCATTAGAGGAGACCAGAGGTAAAGGGTCTGCGGTGGGGTGGTGGATGTTGAAATCACCTACAACAAGTGTGGGGAAGGTATGGGTGTTGAAGGCATCTTGTGGGGTAACTGTGCGTATCCTAGAAGATGTGCCATTAGTGGATTAAAGGTTATATATCCTAAACCTGTTGTGGTTCGAGTGAAATAATCCAGAGGGGGAAAAAATATCAACTGCCATCAAATCGGGGCGGTTGTAGAAACAGGGAAGCAGGGAATAGCTCAGTAGGAGCTCCGTGAGGACATAGGTGGCAACCTTAGGAGGGGTGCCAGGGACTGGAGGGGGGTAGAAGGCCTTAAAGCCTGCAAAACTAGGGAGTTGGTTGCGGTATACAGGCGGGTCTTGGAGAAGAACCACCTGTGGAGAAAAGGGACAAGTTTTAAAACTATTGAAAAGGGAAAGAAACACACTCCAGCTTCTGAGGGAGTTGTGTTGGATAAAGGAAAGTTGCTTAAGTGAGGAAGGCTGTGGACTCTGGTCAGGACCAGGCAGGGCGGTATTTGGTAGCAAACTCATTAATCAGATGTACTAGGGGGGGGAGGT
>QFET01007737.1:0-20763 GCA_003316355.1 Tuber calosporum | reverse complement strand
GCAGTGCACAGGAGTGGGATAATGGTGGCCTCCCCATGGGAAAGGTTGTGGAGGAGGTAGTTGTCAAACGCAGGGAAGGATTCAGGGCAGAGGCTAAACTGGGTGACTATAGCGTCCAGGAGGTTCTGGGTTGCAATCAAGTGGTCAGGGAGGGATCCAGGGGTGCTGGTGCGGGAGGAGTGGGTTGAGTAGGGGGATGTGCCGTGCTGGGTGTGCGAGGCTGACCTGGAGGGGCCAGCGGAAGTAGTGGCCATCACTGTTATACAGGAAGTGGGGCTGTGTTACTAAAGAGTGAAGCTTAAGCGAGGGGCAAGATTTAGTGTGTCGTGGCTGTTGCCACACAAAAAGGCGAACTTTTGTTCGTCTGAAAAGGGCAAGAATTTCAAGAGGGAGGAAAATAAAGGGCGCAGAGTGTGTCCCTTAGATACTGGGTATTGAACTTTTTTTTTTTTTTTTTTGATTATTTCATGTATTCGCTGTTAATGTACAGGAACCTGCATAGAGCGCTAGCTATGGCATAAACGAAACATTAATTCCAATCGTGCAAAACAAAAGAAATAACTGCACAAGTTCTCCACTAGTGATGACCGTACCATCACCGCGCCCAAATATGGCGACTAATTCAAAACGTATAGAAGGAAATGATATCAAAAGAAATCATAACCGGAAGGAATGATATAGCAGGAAAGTCAAACCACTCAGTGTGAGTCATAGTCGGAGGAGGAGGAGGCAGCGGTGGAAAAAACCGCTGGTATGGTGGGTGGGAAGTTCATGTCAGTAGGGCGGATGTATGAGGCAAGACCAAGGATCATGTCCAGGTCGGCCCAGAGTGGAGAACTATGATCTAACGAAGACAGCTTCGGAAGGTAAAGTGGCATTCTCGGCACTTGGAGGGGAAGTGGAGAATTGCATACTCAAAGGTTTCATCCTCTGAGTTGCTGGAAGGGCTAGTGGGAGAGCGATCGGCATCGTTCCATGAGGATTGCGCTGCAAGATAGCTCTTGCCAGCGCGCATTTGGTGAATTCATCCAGCTGTAAAGCAGTCGAGGCCCATGAAGGCATGTGGGCATAGGGACGGCTTGTACTGGTAATAAGGAGGGGGTGGTGACTGGAGTGTTCAATCAGTGAGGAGGTCCATTCTGCACCCTTCCTTCATCAATTTGCAGGAGACAGCACCTGGGATCGGATGAGGCTGGGCAAAGACAGTGTCCGGTTGGAGGTGGAGTTTATCTGTGGCAGTTTGAAACCGTCCGGTGCCAACTTGATTAAGAGGTAGCACATCCTATCGATTGGGAGGTTGGAGCAGACAGCGCGTATGGGCCTTGGTTGGTTCCAGCGGAGGGGGATGTAATTGGCCCTTAGGCCACAAAGGAGGTGGCGGGAGGAGTCCCCAGCCCTAAAGTTGGAGATAGATGGAAATGATGGAGGTAGCAATGCATGGGCTGAGTTGATCTCAGGAGGGGAGCAGGCCAGCCGTAGTACGACGATGGGGAAGGAGCGAGTTGAGAGGGGGTGAGGCATGCCTCACAGGGAAGGATGGATACGGTTACGATCCTATGCAGTAAGCTGGTTTTGCAACAGGTAACTACTTCTCTTTGGGTTGGATGAATATGACTTGGCCGTTGTTATAGTCCGGTATGGGGCGGGGCGCTAATCTCAGCCACCAGGGTAGGAGTACTATTGCAACGAGTAGTACTAGGCGGATTTCCACTATTGCTCTTAGGCCTATGCCTATGTTGTCTTGATAGCTGAACCCTATGGTTCCGATCGCACAACGCCAATAGGGAAATGGAACGGTAAAGAGGTAAAGTAATTGTATAGGAAAGAACTTAGATGGTTGTGTGAAGAGTCCTAACTACAGGTCGCCTAGAGGTCCTTATATAGGCACTCTTCCCTCAACCCTAACCCTGGTGACTCAGACCTGTGAGTCACACGACCTCTATGACTCATAGTGAGTCATAGTATGAAATCAATCAGCTGACTCCTCTGAGTCAACTGCGCCGCGTGCCAACCAATCATAACTCAAAAAATAAGTCATGTGCCCTAAAGTGGTCACATGCGCGAAACCCATGACTCATAGTGTGAGTCAAGTGCGAAAATCATTACATCATATGACTCACAAATGTGAGTCATGCGCACGATCAACCAATTACAACATAACAATGATTGCACAAGTGTGCATCATGTGAAACCCCATGACTTCTAATGAGTCATAGTGCGAAATATAACAACCTTGTGACTCATAACTATGAGTTATGTGAAATCCTGCTTTGCTTAGTCACCAATCGTGACATTAGCTCCTCTCTCCCTTAAGCCAGAGTCCCTTAAGGATTAACGTACCATCTTCATCAGGCTTTCTCCAAACATGCGCAATACCTTTTTCAATTTCCGAACTTGCTGTTCGGCCATCTGTTAGTTCCTCCGGACTTCCTCTAGGGTGGGGTGTATCACCCTAATAGTCCGGTCCCAGTCATCAATCATTATCTGATATGTCCGCATATCAGTTTTTTTCTGCCTCGATTGTGGCTTCAGCGGTGCCAAGTTGTTCTCGTAGCACTTGCAACTGTCTGTTACAAACCTATCCTTAGCCTACCGGACAAGGCACACTATCCTCTTTAACAGCAACAGGTAGCGATACGTACCGCTTGTCTTACCGTTCTTCAGGTCTCGTAGCCTTATATTGCCTATGGAACGCTTAGTCCTTCCACTCCTAGCCCGTGCGACTGCTTCTTAGCGATACGTTCCTCGAATTACCTTTCGGTCGGTGATGTAAACGGATGGTCGTAATAAGAGTAAAGTATGGATTGAACTAATAGGTAAAATATAATATAGGAAGTAACTTAGGTGGTTGCGTGAAGAGCTAGCTATCTGTGTCCGTAACCCTCCTTATATAGGCGCTCTTCCCACAACCCTAACCCTGGTGACTTTACTATGAGTCACCTTATTACTATGACTGCCGTGTGAGTTATAGTATATCAAACATCCTATGACTCACAATTTGAGTCATAGTATACAATCCCCATAGTATCCAATTTCCATACAAGGTCATGTGCGCTAATCGCGTCACATGCGTGAAACCCCTGACTCATACTTGTAGTCAGGTGCGTAAGTCATAACATCATATGACCTCACAATCATCAGTCATGAAATCATAAACATAAATCAAATCAAACATTCATAATCATAAATGATCTCACAAATCGTGAGTCATGTGAAACATTCCATATTGCTAAATCACGATTTGTGATAATAGCTCCTCTCTCTCCTTAGCTTGAGTCCCATCAAGCTATTCACCAAGTATCATAACGTGGTTCCCAAATCTTCTCGCGTCGCGACGGAACTTCTGTAAAATTTGTTCCGTTGTGCGTAACTGTTTCCTGATCATCTCCAATGTCAGGTCTGCCACCTCGATAGTTCGTTTTTGGTGCGCAATGGTGGCTTGTTGCGCTTCGAGGGTCTCCTCCTGGAGTCTGATCGTTCCTTGGGCCTCATCCATTTGGATTTCTAAACCCGAAATTTTTCTTTGGAGGCATTCAATATCTTCCTGCGTGCTTTCGGTATCGTTGTTTCGGGTTACCTCACCCCTCTCCAACCGTCCCCTCCTGGCTTTTGTGCGCTGTGCATCCTTACTGCTGTGTTCCTCTCTTTTACCCTACGCCGTGGGGTAGTATCCCGCCCGGATCTTTGCATCCCGGTGGGCTCGACAATTATTTCGGTAGCACTCCTCCCATCTTGTTTCTGCATGTGGTTGTTTTGGCCAGTAACTGGCCCCTTCCTTGTCTTCTCTATGGACGTTGCAATGCTCGTCATAGCATGCCATCCAGCTCATCGCGTTGTGTTCTGATGCCCTTTGCCGGTCCTCTACCATCGCATAGCCTGGGCTAGTTGGAGTGATTTCTCGCATAGGGTCTCCCCAACCGTCGTTCGTTGCTTCTTGTTTGATTTCTTCCAAGCCTTGGTGTATCTGGGTATCGTTCGTGGAAGTGTTTGATTGCATTTTCCGCGTGTTCTAAGTTTTCCGCTAGGTACCAAACTTATCGTGATCTGGAGAGTATCCGGTCCACTTCGCTTGATATTGGAGTCGTCCTTAATGTAGTCGTGAATCGCCTATTTCTTCAAGTTCGTATTCTGTTTCGCCTTCGATTTCGATTGGTGGTGGTGGTGACTGGATCTGTGATGGGAATCTTTGGTCTTGGTAGGGTTCGAGAAGTGAGATGTGGATGGTGTTGTGTATTCTCATCGATGGGGAAAAGTCCAGCATATATGCACTGTTCCCCACTCTTGCCAAGATCTTGAAGGGCCCCATCTTTCTGTAATCGAGTTTCTTGTATGGTCTTGTGGTCCTTACATTCCTTGGTAGGAACCATACCATATCTCCTGATTTCAAATTCGGATCGGGTTTTCTGTGTTGATCGTAATTTTCTTTCTGTCGAAGTTGTGCAGCCACCATTTCCTCTTGTATGGTATCGTGCCATTGGTTCATTTCGTTCCCCGGAATCTTGCGATCCGGTATCAGATGACCACTAGTGTCATGTTTCGGGTGCTGTCCGTAGTTTGCAAAAAAGGGTGTTGTCTTAATTGTTTCTTGTTGTCCGTTATTGTATGCGAACTCCGCAAAAGGTAATAGTTCGTTCTAATTATCCTGTTGATAATTGACGTATGCCCTCAGGTATTGTTCAAGGATGGCATTGGTTCTTTCTGTCTGTCCATCCGTTTGTGGATGGTAAGTCGTGCTCAGTTTTCTTTCGATTCACAACCTCAGGGCAGTTTCCTTCCATAGGTCCGAGGTGAACAGTGTCCCCCTATCGGTGATGATATCTTGCGGTAGACCGTGTAACTGAAAGACTTCTTTTGCAAAGGTTTGCGCGAATTGTTTTGTTGTCATATCTTTCCTGCATGTAACAAAATGACTCATTTTTGTCAGTCTGTCATTGACTACCAGGATGGCGTCATAGCTGTCCCATTCTGGTAGATCTGTGATAAAATCCAGGGAAATCGACTTCCGTGGCTTATCGGGTGCTTCGTTTGATTGTAGTTGACCATACGGAGCATGTCGGGATGATTTCGTTCTTTGACAAATGTTGCAGTTCTTGACATATTTCTTGCTCGTTTCCCGCATTCCGGGCCAGTAGTAACTGTGACTGATGAGTTCCGTAGTCTTTGCTGTCCCTCCATGTCCTGCTTGTAAAATGTCGTGATTCTTTCAGATAAGTTCTGCCCTTATCTTCTCCTCTTCTGGTACCCAAATCTTGTTCTGGTACCATAGGCAGTCATCCTTCCATTGGCATAGCCCCAAGGCTACATCCTTCATTTCTTTTGTTCCTTGTTCGAGTGCTTTCCTTATCTCCTGTATGTGCGGGTCCTTCCCGCTCTGTTCCTTAAGAGTTTTCATCTCTTCTCCGGGAAAGCTAACCGTATCCATTTCTTGTATCCTTATCTCCCCAAAGTATTTTTCTTGTCGTAATAGGATCCTTTGTTTCTGTTTGATCCTGTCGTCATCTTGTTCTGGAGCATCTTGACTCCTTCTTGTCAATGCGTCTGGCTTGCCGCTTTCCTTTCCTGGCCGATATTCGATTCGTATATTGTATTGGCTTAACTTCTCGCTCCACCGGATCTGTCGTTCATTGAGATCTTTTGTTGTTGTGAAAGGGACCAGATTCTTATAGTCAGTGAGGATCCTTGTCTTGTGGTGGCTTCCCAACACATATCTTCTCCATTCCTTAAGTGCCTGTACTATGGCCGAGAGTTCTTTGTCGTGAATATCGTAGTTGCCTTCAGCATTCGTCATTGTCTTTGATCGGAATGCCACGGGTCGCCATTTCTCGTCTTCGCACTGTTGCGATAGAATTCCTGAACAGACATACTTCGATGCATCTGTTTCAATCATAATCGGTCTTTCCGGATTGTAATGGGTGAGTACGGGTGCAGACGTTATTTTTTGTCTCATCGTATCGAATGCCTCGGCTTCTGCTGTACCCCACTCCCATTTTGCATTTTTCTTTGTCAGATTGTATTGAGGTTTTGCTGTCCTGCTAAACCCCTCAATGAATCTTCGGTAAAAGTTGCAGAATCCCATGAATCTTGGGATATCGGTTTTGTTCTTCGGAATTGCCCATTCCCATATGGCTACCGTCTTGATAGGATCCATCCAGACCCCTTCTTGGTCAATAATAAATCCTAAGTATTCCACTTCTGTCTTGTGGAATTCGCACTTAGTTGGCTTGATTCTCATTCCGGATTTTCCAATTGCTTCCAGGATTTTTCCCACGTCTTTCTGGTGCTGCTCCATTGTTTCTGATTACACCAGTACGTCGTCCAAATATACTATGCAGCATATGTCCAAGAATCGGTGTAACCTTTGATTGATCCATCTCTGGAATGTCGCCGGTGCATTGGTCAAGCCGAATGGCATTACTAAGTATTCGTAGGTACCGTAGCATGTCGCGAATGTAGTTTTCCATTCGTCTCCTTTCTTGATCCGCACGTTGTGGTATGCATCTTTAATATCCAGCTTCGTAAAGTATCGGGCGCTATTTAGCCTATCCAAGGCTTCGCCAATGAGTGGCAGTGTGTACCGGTCTTTTTTCGTGACTTCATTAAGTCCTCGGTAATCCACGCATAGTCGTAATTTTCCGTCCTTCTTCTTGACGAAAAGGATTGGTGCTCCAGTTTCCGCGAAGGAGTCTTGTATCCATCCCGTTTCCAGATTCTGTTTCAAATAGCTTCTCAATTCTTCCAATTCCGCCGCTCCTAGTGGATACAACCTTTTTGTTGGGATTGTCTTTCCCTTTTCAAGGTTAATCTCGTGGTCCACTCCTTCTCTGTAGGGCGGTAACGTGGTTCCTTCTCTCTCTCCGAAGAGATCCAGGTATTGGTGATATACCTCTGGTATCATTTGTTCCAAGGGTTTTTTTTCTTGATACTATTTGGCCTTAATAGCCAGCTCGGTACTGACATTCATTGCCTTCAAATGCAACTGGCCGTCCTCCTGGTTCCACTTGAGAATGCCAGTGATCTCTCCTCTTCTGTAGAACTTTCCAAAGGCTTGGGCCGAGATCTCGCAGATCTCTATTCGTTTCCGGTCCTTTTCTGTTTCTTCCCGGGCACCTTCTGATTCGTTTCTGTCCCGGTCTCTTTGGTGGTCCGTACTTCCGAATCCTTTGTCTTCTCGTTCAGTCTTTGCAAGTACTTCGACTTCCTTGCATTCCCCGTTCAGGTATCTTTCACATATCAGTTGTGCTATCCTGTCACCGGCATTGACTGTATAGTCTTCGTCCCCGAGGTTCACCATTACTACCTTCAGTTTACCTGTATAATCCGCATCTATTACATCCGCGTTGGTTGTGAGCCTGTTCTTGACTGCTAACCCGCTTCGTGGTGCAATGCGCCCATAAGTGCCCTGTGGTAATCCGATGGCTATTCCGGTTCGGATGACCTCTTGCCCTTTGGCTCATATCGTTGCTCTTTCGCTAGCGTACAGGTCGTGTCCTGCCGCCCTCAGTGGGCCTCTCGTAGGCATCATTGCCTCTTTAGTCAACTTTTTGACTAGGATCTGTTTATCTGTTTTTGCCAGAACCGTTGAGAACTTCATATCTAAGTTCTCCTCCTGGGCGTCCGCTTCTGGGACTGTAAAGACCCTCGGTGACTCTTTTAAACACCAGGTCGTGCATCTCTCACTATCAAACGTGATGGTCCCCTTTCCCCAATCAATTGTAGGGCTATGGTCTCTCAACCATGGCATTCCAAGAACTGCTTCATGGTTTTGTAAATTTGCCACTTGGAAGGTAATCATTTCCCTATGGCTACCAATGTCCATAGGTAATGTCGTCGTATGATTAACTGGACCCATCGCGCTGAGTTTGCCGTCCGCCAGGTAAATTCCTCGTTGTTGTTTGGCTTTCGCCATAGGCATACCGTACATTTCGCATACCTCCTTATCAATAAAGTCCTCAGTCGCTCCTGAGTCAAGCATTCCGTTGATGCTGATAATCTTGTCTCTGCCATATAGTCGCATTTTTACCATGACATAGTCGTTTTCGGGTTCCAGTGATTCCGTGTTGTTTAGTGCCGCGTAGAAGTTTCGTATCTTGATGGGTTTCTTTTTCCCCTTGTCCCTCAGACCATCGCTTACTGGAGACTGTCGTCTTTTTCCTCTTCATTCTTTTCAATTTCGAGATCCATTTCGCGGATTGCTGTTCTTGGTTTCCATCGTGGGTTGTGAACCCTACTGACTGTCTTCGCCGGGTATTCTTTTTTGTCTTTTGGGTTGGTGCAGTTTCTCATCATGTGTCCTGGCTTCGCACATGCCATACACAGATTGTTGTTTCTTCTCCTCCAGTATTCGGTCTTTGATATGTTAAGAGCTTGTCTTTGCCTAGTCGCATCTAGGTCCATTGGATCTCCCCGATACTCCTGTGTTCGTTGGGTCTTGAAGGTGCCGTCGTAGTTTCTGGAGTTGTCGTATGTTTTGGTCCTTGTTCTTCCTTGCACGTGTTTGATAACGTCCAAGCGGTTTTCTTGATTAATGGCCCATACCGCCATTTCTTCAGTCGTCGTGATGTCTTGAGCCCTCATGGCCCCGGCGTTCTGAACTTCTTCGTGTAAGCCTCTTAGGAAAGCTCTTCCCAAGGTTGCTTAGTCGTATTCTGCTTCTGTTGCCAATAGTCGTTACTCGATCCAGAAATCAGTCACATTCCGGCTTCCTTGCTTGATTTTCTCGATTTTATTTATTGCCGTTTCTCTTGCATCCATGTTGCCCAATTGGATGCGTAGAGTGGCTTGAAATTCTGCCCAGTTATTCCATGTGGCTGGGGTCTTTCCTTCCACATATGGAGTGATCCATTTGCCTGCTGACTCCCTCAGTAGGGATTTGGCGAAGTCCACTTTTAATCCGTCTTCATTTTCTCCCCATCCTAGTGCTGTGTAGTACATTGCAAGTTGGACTAGCCATGCTCGCAGTTTGGTACGGTCTCCTGTAAACGTATCCGGGGTTTTGATTTTTGGTCTCCACAACCTTTGGTCCGGTCGATTTTCCTGAACCGTTCTGATCAACTCGTGGAATTGTTCTCTTGTGAGAGTTATCGTATCTGCTGGTCCTGCTACCCTCGACATTCTGTGTATTGGGATGCTCCTGAGCTTACTGACCCTGATCTTGATCTTGCTTCCGAGGTAACCGGGCTCAGAGGTCTTGGTGATCCTTCTCGCGATATCTCGCTTAAGGCTTGTCCAAGTTCTGCTTGTAGTCCC
Organism: Tuber calosporum; assembly: GCA_003316355.1. NCBI lineage: Eukaryota > Fungi > Ascomycota > Pezizomycetes > Pezizales > Tuberaceae > Tuber > Tuber calosporum. The sequence continues at coordinate 11,517 of QFET01007737.1, read as the reverse complement.
AAGAAAGTCTGTGGATCTTGAAGTATGGTACTACTGTATCTGTAGGTGAATCCGTTTTGTATACGTTAAGTGTGGCAAAAGACGCAACCAAATGTTACAAACCTATCCTTAGTCTGCCGGACATGGCACACTATCTTCTTTAACAGCAACAGGTAACGATACGTACCTCTCGTCTTACCGTTCTTCAGGTCTCGTAGCCTTATGTCGCATAGGGAACGCTGAGTCCTTCCACTCCTAGCCCGTGCGACTGCTTCTTAGCGATACCTTCCTCGAATCACCTTTCGGTTGGTGATGTAAACGGATGGTCGTAATAAGAGTAAAGTATGGATTGAACTAATAGGTAAAATAAAATATAGGGAGTAACTAAGGTGGTTGTGTGAAGAGCTAGCTATCTGTGTCCGTGACCCTCCTTATATAGACGCTCTTCCCACAACCCTAACCCTGGTGACTTTACTATGAGTCACCTCTTTTCTATGACTGCCGTGTGAGTCATAGTATAACAAACATCCTATGACTAACAATTTGAGTCATAGTATACACTCCCCATAGTATCCAATTTCCATACAAGGTCATGTGCGCTAATCGCGTCACATGCGTGAAACCCCTGACTCATACTTGTAGTCAGGTGCGAAAGTCATAACATCATATAACCTCACAATCCTGCGTCATGAAATCATAAACATAAATCAAATCAAACATTCATAATCATAAATGATCTCACAAATCGTGAGTCATGTGAAACTTTCCATATGGCTAAGTGACGATTTGTAACACCTGGTGGTTATTGGTATCCGCATTGATGATCAGTGAAGGTGAAGTCCATATCCAAATTGCTTTATCAATATTGTCTCCTCTTCCATCATAACTGGTGCCATAGAGAGCCTTGTATTTAGAGTACTCTTCAGAGAGGAAAGCATGAAATAAAGCCTCCACTATCTGCATCAATGGTAGTAGCTGTTGGCCAAATACCCTAAGTGCTTTAATGTCGGGTTTCGACTTATATGATTGTGCTGGCGCCAGCCCAAGGTTGATATTCATTACTGAATTTCCCGGTTTTAGTGCAAACGCGCGGTGCACAATAACACAGCCCTTTGTTCTTAAAGTGAGGTCAGAGTTAAGCTTACTACTTGCATTTCTTTCTAGAGAGCCGAGAGTTGTGGCATCCTTCGTATGGTCATTAGCGGTATCAGTATCACGAATACCTGGTACCTTGTTTGGTTGATAGGGTTACAGTGTACCCATCGCACCATGCCGGATATGATCTGCTGCTAAATTCCTGGATGCAACATATTCGTGGACAGCTGATTCAATTTGAGGTAATAGCCAACTTGCCTTTTTGTTCCCAGCTTCTATTATACATGGGATATCATGCTTAATCATAGTTTAACCACTGTATAAGCCTCTTTACAGCCACAAGTATCATTAATTATTTACTTGTACTTTATAATCACAACGTTGCCCATAATACATTACAATTTTGGCTCATTTTCATCAAATTTTTATCTAAGTTGGAGTCTGGCTGACATCTAGGCCTTAAAGGATTTGCGTCCAGGACATCAAAATTAGCACATTGATGATATGTTACAGGTTGATATCAGGGCTTAAGCAACATCTGGTGAATTTTCCGTTTCGTGCTATATAGTATCTTGCTCGTGAGCCGTAGGATAGGTACCCGAGGATCTAATATAATTGATAAAGAGATCAGTATATGCTTACAATGTATAAATAGAACCTTCTTAAACTGCTGTGAATAACATCTTAGGTTTAACTGTGCCAGAATTCGGAATGCATTCACGCTTGTCGACCTTAATAATATTCTCCTGAACCTGCTTCTCATCATTTCTTCTGCCTTCTCGCTTCCATTTCTGCCTCACAGTCTCCTTTTGCTTGTCTTTTGATAACCTGCACATAGTCTTTTCTTGAACCACCAAACCTTGCTCAAAGCAAGCTTCCTTCCCGCTCAAAGCAGGATAGAAGAAAGGGATTTGATCTAGAACAATGGCTATGGTATATCTAAGAGGTAGTGGAGGGGGTTCTCAGTGTCAGGTTCTCGTGCTCGTGCGCTGTTCGTTTTGCGGTAAGTGACTGCCAGTAGTTGCGTTTGTAGGGGAATGGGGAATAGAGGAATAGAGGAAGAGAGGAATAGAGGAATAGAGGAATAGAGGAGCAGAGGAATAGAGGAATGGAGGAATGGAGAAATAGGGGGATATGGGGAATAGAAACTATTGCGCAAGAGTAGTTAGCGAACAGTCACATGACAGGTTGAAACCTCTGCAACTGACCTCCGGGTAGGTATTTATTATCTTGATTTTCTACTACAATTATATTCTTATAGAGTTTACAATTTTTCAGTATATGATTTTCCGGGCGTATGATTTTTTACGTATGAACTATACATATAATTTTGCGTGTATGATTTCTACAAGTTTTACCTCTATGACATCTCTGAACATGTAATTTTGCGCGTATGATTTTTCTCACCACATGATTTCATGCTTATATTATTACTCTACATATAGTTTTAGTTGATGATTTAATATCCATAGCATTTCCGGCTGTATAAATTGTGCTTATGTAATTTTACCTATATGATTCACTTGATGTTTACTGCTCTATTGATACTCGACACATATCTTTCTAGCTGTGCACCTTGCGGGTGGTGGGTATAGCTCAGTGGCAATTAAACTACTATACACCTGAAGCCTAATTGCCCTTAATTGAGTTTTGTCAATGTAGAATTATTTCGTAGGAGATTTTAACCTAGTTTAATCTGGACCTTTTGTTTGCTTTCCCACTTGTTCCTGTCCGCTTTCTTGTTGTAGCTCCAATCCCCGTACTGCCCCCCTCTCCTCGTCTCATATCCACCCGTAGCACAATAAGAACGACTCATGAGCTTTCAGATAAATATCCTCCTCAGGGCAAACCTCTTCCTGCTGGCCCATCGGATCTATACAACCAATATTTATATCATCCACTTCGTCGTTGTTTTCAAGGTCACTAACTTCTCCCGCAATCTCAGGAACTTCCTCCTGGGATTCTTCCATTCCTTAGTGTCAGACCCAACATACATGTTCACAGCACTGTCCCAGATTCCATAGTCACCCCTTGACTCTTCTGAGCCTGCCAATTGCTCACCATCATATTGGCCTTGATCCAGTAGAGGGCGTGCATATTGAGATTCAACCAAGCCACGATTAAGTAGGATGGGCCTTGGTTCTTTTCCAAATGCCTGTCTTCCATCCTGATCAACAAAAGACCATGCTATGTCCTTTTCTTGTGACTGCTCATCGTCACAGATACAGTCGTAACCCTCCTCATCACTCTGGTCCTGCTTAGCTGCCCAATCACGGTAATCCCTAATTCCTGCCATTTCTTCCAACCGTGCTACCTCCCTTTCGCTGTCATACTTTACCAGCTGTTATCTTAATTCTTCATGATCATATGATTTCACAAGCATTGAGGCCTTAATTGTACTACTTTTCAAATGGGATCAGTGATATGGAACCACATTTCTTGCCATGCTAAATACCTGTTCAAAACTAACACTGCATCCTTAGACTACAAGAATATCCTTTGCCATCAGGGCTAAATTCGGTAACCTCCCAGCATTAATCCTCCACCACTCCCGTAAGTTTGCCTCATAGAAGATCCTGACTGGATTTGTGTCAGGCATGGAAACCGAGGTTATGGTAGCTGGTACTAGAGGTTCGACCTCAGATTCCGATTCAATATACGCAAGTGCCTCATTAACTACAAGAGTTGTCGATCTCGATCTGCGAAGATGCTTTGATCGAGTATGTTGACTGCTGCGTGGAACTGGCATATTAGGACACTGGGCATTCATTGCTGCATAGTGAAGATTATAATATGCAATAAACTCCATTTTATATGACTTCTCATAATTGGTCTCACCAGTAGCATCATTCATATCCTATTCAAGAAATAGGTCTAGTTTGGAATACTGGTTGAGACAAGCCCTAATACTGGGCAGAAGGCCCATTGGTTTTTCAGTTTTACCTTAATAAACTGCTGCCTTTAGTTTTGCTCTCAGCAAACCTTCAGAAATGTCAACCATTTACTGTATCCGCTTGCATTCCAACTTTGCAATTTGTGTTTCTAAATGATCAAAGATGTCTTGATAGACTCAGAATATATGATGAATCGTAACTCCCCGTGTTTATAACATCCTCTGGGTCCAAAACCGGAGGGGCTGCGGTACTTCCAAGATATACTCAACCTGCTTTCATTCTAAAGAGGTGGACCAGAGTGGCGCGAAGTCCGGATAAGTTTGTAACCAATCCTGCGTGTATTAGCGCAACTACACAGATCTCTCCAACATATTTAGAGTCGAGTTCAACTGTGTTTGACTTCGTAAATGAGCATAGTTAGGATATTGACCCTGTCATTCTCTATCAGAATGAAGCGCTGCCAACACTGAGGTGAAGCTCCAATAGCAATACTCATTTTCCAATACTAATGTAAACACAACCTGATTAGCATTCTCGATTGAACGATTCGGGTATAGTATCTAAGAACAATTCAGATAAGACTTAGATATGATCTTTTGTACTCCAAAGCTCTAGGCTTCATCATATGGTAGATTCTTATACTTGCTTTTGCACTTAAGGGCATTCAATTAGGGCATATGAATCTCTGCGTATGTGTTTGTACATATGCACAGAGTATGTGTAATTCACAAATTATGAAACTGTTACAAAGGTATGGGTCTTTGCTTTTACCTTTTCTATTGTTTTGTGAAAGCCATTATCCAACCTCATAACTTTATTGATATATTCTGCCTTAAAGAGAGATGGCATATGACTATCTTTTGATTTCACCTTGATTGAACTCATAAATGCAGCAAGATCAGGCTGAACAACATGGGCCATACACAGTATATGGTTTTCTATTGTGGACCATTTAATTGATAGTGAGTCTAACGCGTTGTTTAAGGCTTCAGTGAGGGTTTTGTTATTACTAGCACTATCAGTAGTGAAACCAAGAATTCTATCCTGAATCCCGTATTCAGCGAGGACCTTATTAATGAACCCTGCCATATTAGCACCCTTGTAAGAACCTATTATTTCCTCGACCCCAATTAGCACTTCCTCTATCTGGCAGTTATCTGTGGCCCAATATGGCACGATTGCCAGATATGCAAGTTTATTCCCTGACGTCCATGCATCGGCATCTGGAGAAATTCTTCCGTCATCTGGCAAACTGGTTCGAATCTCATCCCCCGTAAAGTAACTGAACCTTTTTAAGTTCCTTGTCAGCGTTATTGGGCTTGGCATTTAAACACCTGGACGAATATATTTGACGGCTCGGCAGATGGCAAAGTTGTTGGAGCAATTTAGAGCAAGATTCGTTGCAAGGAAGCCAATTAAGAAGTATACTTTAAAAACGTGCTGTCTGAACTCCATTGGTGTTACTAGATCAATTATCCAGCACCGTTTTCCAGCTTTTGTTCCTTTTTGCAAAAGTTAAAGCGTATCTGTAGCTGGGAACTTCCGGCATCAAATACATTCAACTTTCTAGATTTCTGCCATGCCGAGGACTAGTTGTAATTGTGCATCGAGCTGGCGCCTGTGCCACTTGGGTGAGCAAGAAACTTCCTGCAAATAATGAACATCACCCGCGATGTACCAACAGTACGACCCTAGTTGTCGGTGGTGTACTGTAAGTATTTCCACAAGTCTGTATCATAAAGATATGAATTCTCTCTTATCTTCTTCTTGCCGGTGTTTCAAACCTATCCCTTGTCTACTAGACAAGGCACACTATCTTCTTCAACTGCAACAGGTAACGATGCCTACCACTGGTCTCACCGCTCGTCACATCTCGTGGCCTGACGTCGCCGTGGGAATGCTGAGTCCTCTCACTCCTAGCTCAGGCGACTGCTCCTTAGCAATAGCTTCCTTGAATCACCTTTCGGTCGGTGATATAAATGGATGGTTGATATAAGAATAAAGTATAGATTGAACTAATAGGTAAAATATAACATAGGAAGTAACTTGGGTGGTTGCGTGAAGAGCTAGCTATCTGTGTCCGTGACCCTCCTTATATAGGCGCTCTTCCAACAACTCTAACCCTGGTGACTTTACTATGAGTCACCTCTTTACTATGACTCCCGTGTGAGTCATAGTATAACAAACATCCTATGACATATAATATGAGTCATAGTATACAATCCCCATAGTATTCAATTTCCATAAAAGGTCATGTGCGTTAATCGCGTCACATGCGTGAAACCTCGGACTCATACTTGTAGTCAGGTGCGAAAGTCATAACATCATATGACCTCACAATCGTGAGTCATGAAATCATAAACATAAATCAAACCAAACATCATAATCATAAATGATCTCACAAATCGTTAGTCATGTGATACATTCCATATTGCTAAGTCACGATTTGTGACAGCCAGCATATTTTGCGCTATATACCACACATCCTATTGTCTCCTTCCACCACTCAATCTAACTCTAGTGATATTCTTCAGTATAGAGATAAAAGTTTCTAAATATCTCAAATGAATTTTCATCACTGGTTACTGAAGCCGATACTGGTAAGTGGAGGTTGTTTGGAGCAAGATCTTGATCTCCAGGTTGGATTGAATCCGAATCTGGGTGAAAAGGTCTTGTCAAACTTGAAAAGGTACTAGAGAGGTACTAGCTAAAGGTCTAGAAGTTGGTGTTACTGGGCCATCACTCGTGTATGAGATCGATTCAACAGAGAGTAGAGATGGAGACAGAGACTGGTTTCTGGCTGGGCTTTCATGTACCCTTAGAAAGGAAGTATGGCTTTTTACACTGCTGGTGTACTGGGCCCGTTGGCTGTTATAGTGGGAGTGTAGGCTGCTAGCGGCAGAGGATTCCGGTTGTGAAGTCATTTTGAGTATGAAAATAACACAATATTGCTCAATGATTCGAGGTGCCTTTTAATAGTAGGTGTCATAGAAGTCATTCGATTGTAATGTCTTCTACAAAAAAGTTGTTCAGATTTGGATAATTAACTGTAATTAAAAGATGTTGTTTAAGCTACTGAACTAAGAACCTCACCTGCCAGTTATTCAGTGATCCTATTTCGTTACCTGTATGTCCATCTTTGTGTAAAAATTCATGGGAATTGTACATATGGATTTCGTGCGTATAAATTCTGCATATGATTTTGTACTATGACTGCATATAGATTCTTTTGTAAATATCATGGTACTGAGCTCGGCATGAACTACTCAAGTACAGAATTGCGAGTTGGATAACAGTGGATAAACTAGGAACGAGCTTTAGGTATATCCTGGTCGGAATCCTGAGCAGTGGTCTAAAGACATAGTTACGCGGCATATAATCTGATATAAGTGTATTAGAGCATTTATCCGAATTAACTAATTCCAAGTGAGCACTCTTATACAACACCTTCACCCCTACACAGCCACCTAATTTTACAATTAAACCCACCAGAATTCTATGGAGCTCATCCAACGATTCGAAGCAATTACAAAGGCAAGCAGTTGGAGCAGAAATATAATGTAGTACTTCCTTCATGAGTGATCAATTGTGATTCATGATTGTAGTTATTGTATATAAATCCCGCGCTATGCAATGAGATTGACAATTACTTAGCTAAGATTCCCCATAAACTCACAAGACCTCTATACCTAGTCTCTTACTATCCACTATTTTCTCTGTATCTGAAAAGATAATGGCCACTGCACTATTTGAGGCAGTTGCAATTCTGGAGTTTCAGACATGGATGTTTGGTCCGAATGAACCAATCGACTATCACTACGTATCCTTTAACAGGAAAACTGTAGACTTCCTTTACTGTACTCTGTTACTGCGTTCCGTCCGATCTAAGACTCATGCCCATATTACTAGTGTTGTAAAAGCTATAAGTGAGATATAGACCAACCATGGGCTGCAAGCCAGTCGCGAAGGATTGCGTGCCGATACTGATTAAAGCTGTTTGGATTTGAGAGGGCAAATGGAGGCATGGCAGTCAAATTGGTGAGAGGTGGGCAGATCGCAGGAATGTTGGAACTTAGAACACTGGAATCCTAGGTTATCATACAAGCAGTGGATTTGGGTCATGAGATTGAAGGCCATATCTCAAGCTTGGAAATCTTTCGGTAGTGCCATTCCAACTATCGTGAAGTAAAGGGAAAAATGACCTGGCTCTTGGTTCCAAAATCAGGTTCAGAATAAGGGCTTCTTCGTTCTGGCTTTTGTAAATTTACATAAATGATAAGTTCTATGATTGTGCTCTCTCGAACTTGATATATATTAGCCCAATATATAAGTGGCAGGCCAACAGGATCTTCTAGGGCATTGGATTGCTGATTATTCTATCATGATCCCGTTCAAGAGTTCATCTGCTTATCTCGAGTGTCCTCCCACCAGTGACTACCAACCTTTGTATAGTATTTCTTTATTACAAACATTTTCCCCTACCACAAAAGCACTACAACTCTGCATTCCTCAGTTTTCAGTCTCGCCTATTCAAATCAAGGAGAGTATTGAGAGCCACATTATTACAGGAACCAGACAACTAGGGTACAGCGACTCTGACGTCATTTCAAGTCTACGGCTTCGTAAATTGGTCGTTGTTCGAACCAACTATAACATTATGGAGACAACAGACTTTCCCCACAGCACTCTGTACAACTACAGCGACCTTGGATCAAGCCCATTTTCACATTCTTATCTCTACTTAGTTGCCTGGGGTCATAAAGTGATACGATCGTTTTTTAAGCTAACTATCCAAGGATGCTAACACCTTGAACCTTGCTAATGCTATTATGCAGCAGGTGTGATGGATTATCCGAAGGCCAGAATGCATACTCCAGTATTGTGGAGGACGTATTGGTTGGGAACCAAAATCCATGAGGACACGTAAGAGAACCTGGAGCTACAGAAAAAGGAGACGGAGTCGGGATTCTTAGATTGTGATGATAGCAAGTACGATGGGATTCTAATGCTCTAAAGGAAGGAATCTACATTCGTGCTACAGTGCATACAATGAAAATGATGCAGAGTAGAAGTACGAGTAGTAGAGTCAGTATGTGTGTCGTTTATTGTGCAATTGTAGATTCTGATTTTAATTCTGAGATATGTTTAAATTATGTGTATTGGCACAATCTTATAGCTTGAGTACGAAAATACAACATAGTATTAAGAGTATACTATGTGCACGCTTGTGTGAGGAGTTTTGCAGTATGAAGGTAGATTGGTAGTAGTTCTTTTCCTTAATTAACTAAAACAAAGTAGGCGGCAACCAGCTATTTATACAGGTACGTATCCTCCTTGTACTCAGTAACAAAATAGGAAAAACATTGTAAGAAACATAAGTGTGAACATTTTTGATCCTGAAAAACTACCAAGGAAATCCCAATAAAATATGTGTAATCTGAAGTGGTGTGCGTGAAATAAACTGAAAGATAATACCTGATACATAACTGGCAAAAGGTCACTATACATGGAAAGATAACCTAGAAATCCCGCACATAACATTAGAAATATACACATTAATCCTCTTAAATTATCATCACATATAAACGAGAATATGATATACCCTAGCCGTAGTAATGGCGGTAGTTTCCCAGAGTAAACTAGAAATAATCAAGCAGGGACATAAACTATATTAGCATAGGAAATATACATATGAAACGAATTGAGGAATTTCAACACTTCCCCTCATTACCTACAGCCCAACAATCTCATCATCCTGTTACACATATGAGATATGGTACTAGACTTTCGAGTCTAAAGATATGATGGTATATAGCGCTGGGAGGTGACTATATTGACTACAACCCACACTGGCATGAAGTAGGATCGTATCCGGAACTACTCAGCCTCAGTGAAAGATGACAGAGTAATTTATCCAAGTGGATCTATTACGTAGTCTGCATTCTTGATAATCCGAATGCATCTGCACATGAGTGCATATATGCTGGAAAGACCGCCATTCACACTAATCATCTGGTATTCCGTATGATGTTCGCAAATAGGTGGCATCAATTTGAACTTAGTTCATTTGGCAAAGAGATCGAAGGCTATCTACTGGTGGAGTGCTTGACACCCTCAGATAAATTGATAGTCCGGGGGATCATTTACTGTAGTGGGGTCATACATCTTCAGGGTCAAACAGTGTTCGCACTGATTAGATCATGGCCGAAGTTTCCAAGGATACTTCTTTTATATGGCCAACCTAAGTACTGGGAAAAGTGTATAAATAGTTAGCAATCCCCCGTAGTTAAGGGACACGCTCCGCGCCCTCTATTTTCCTCCGGCTTGAAACTCTTGCCCTTTTTAGCCGAACAAAACTTCGCCCTTTTGTGTGGCAACAGCCACGACACACCAAATCTTGCCCTTCGCTTAAGCTTCACTCTTTAGCGACACAGCCCCACTTCCTGTGTAACAGTGATGGCCACAGCTTCCCCTGGCCCCTCCAGGTCAGCCTCGCGCACCCAGCACCGCACAGCCCCCTACTCATCCCACTCCTCCCGCGCCAGCACCCCTGGACCCCTCCCCGAACACCTGATTGTAACCCAGAACCTCCTGGACGCTATAGTTACCCAGTTCAGCCTCTCCCAGGACTCCTTCCCTGCGTTTGACAACTCCCTCCTCCACAACCTTTCCGACGGGGAAGCCACCATCATCCCACTCCTCTGCACCGCCCTCCCTGGAATCAATGAGGTAGTTAGCCGACTTGCCGCACTGACTACGCGCGTGGATGAGATCTCCTCCGCTATCTCGACCCCCGCTTCTCCCCCTACTTCAGCCCACCCCGCGATTGCAGCCATGGAGGCCACAGTCAGGGACCTCTCCCTTCGCGTAACGGCAGGAGCCACTGCCAGACAACCCCCTCCTCCTCCGGCAGTCCGCCCTCGCCCCGCTCCGGCTCGACCTAGGTCTCACCCCAACCTTCAACCCCAACCCACACAAGAAGCAACTCAAGGCCCCGACCCCGACCTCCCCTGCTATGACACAGTTGAAAAACAGTGGTATGGCAACCCTGCCGCATATGCCGTCCGACACCCACACTCCTGGGAAGCCCAAGAATACAGGGCAGGCAAATACCCTCCCCTTACCAAGTTCCGCTCACCACCCTCTTCCTCCAATAACCGACCCACACACACCCAGCCCCGTCTGGCCAACAGGTCCTATGCTGCTGTTGCAGCAGGACCATCCTCTCCACCAGGGACCTAAGTCAAAGGGAATAAGCCAACCAGGCCGGCCCAAGTCGCAGCGTCCAATGACAGCAGCCCTCAGTCTCGAGGTCCAGCACCCTAGCCCTCTGCCGAGCGCAGATTCTTCGCCCCCCACACCTCACCCGCACCCCATGCAGAGGCAGACCGTATGGCAGCCACCGCCCCCGACCTGATGGCCGCCGTCCTGAGGCAGGCCAACTGCCCTTTCCCCCTGTCCTTTTCCGCACGTGTCAATCCTAAAGGATCCTTACCCTCCTGGGCACTGACCCGCACACACCCTCAACTGCTTACTCACCCTACTATGA